>JARQZJ010000091.1:15807500-15997500 GCA_030704895.1 Henosepilachna vigintioctopunctata
TAAACAAGATGAAACTGGAAAATCAGCGTAACTGGATAAATAAGTGGGTGCGCAAGATTAATTTGGAGAGCATATATTGTGTTGTATCGTGCTTTGGTGCTTGAAGATTTTCATATTAAGTAAGCATGAAAATTTATTGTACCGCTTTTGCATATTTCCGAAACTGGTGCAAGGCACCTACCAGTTTCTTACAGGTTTATTTGTTTTCATTCAAATACCTACTCTTTCTTCATATAATCAAAAATTTTGTGAATTATAATTCCCAATTCGTTTAGTGTTCCGAAAATATTTCAAAATTTGGTTAGTTACTCATACATTTTACCGAAACAGAGGAACGGCATATATCGGTTAACTTTGGGTTAATTTATTCATTCATATACTCTTTCCTGATATGTGAAATTTTTATATATATATATATATATATATATATATATATATATATCGATAAGAGTAAATAAATTATGTTTTCATTTCATGAAAATTTCATAATTTTTCATAAACTCAGTTTCTTCTTCAACTTATCATATGTTCTTATCGTTTCCAGATTTTCCATAAATTTCAACGCTTCTAGAAGAGTTTAAAATAAATTATGTTTTTATTTCATGAAAAATTCGTCATTTTCTATGAACTTAGTTTCTTTTTCAACTTATCATATTATTCTCATCGTTTCAAGAGTTTCCATAAATATCAACACTTTTACAAGAGTTGAGAGAAACTCAAAATCCTGTATAGATCATGTTTTTATTAAGACGAGGCAGAAAATTGAAGGTGTATTATGTGCTGTTCTGTAGGTAAAAATAACTGATCATTTCCCGACAGTTGCTTTCATTCCATTTACCCAAATATAAACCGTAGATTCTAATGAATACAAAACTATTGTACAATATGAAAAAATAAGAACACAACTCAACCTATTAAATTGAGAAAGCATAGCAAAAAATGAAAATATAAACAAAGCAATTGTAGATTTTATCGATACGATAAAATATAAAATAATGGAAAACACGAAAGGAGTTAAATATAAGAGAATTAAAAACGAAAATTGATGGATAACCCAGGGTCTAATAAAGTCAACAGAAATCAAGAATAAAATGTATAGCGAACGTGTAAAAAAACTGATAATGAGGAACTGAAGGAAACGTACAAAAAATATAGAAACAAGTTGAGGAACTTAATAAAAATGAAGAAATCCGATTTTTACTACTCAGAACTCGATAAAAGAGCGACCTCATCTAATTCCTTATTGGACTGGGTGAAAAAATTCAGAAACTTCAGAAAAGGTAGTACAGTAGAAATAAATTGTATAAAAGACGAAAGTGGAGAAATAGAAATAAACAAAATGAAAATTGCAACAATATTCAACAGGCACTCATCTTATAGCTCCAAACTTGCATCCGCAATTGAACGAACAAAAACACAGCCGTTCGCGTAGAGAGGTTCAGTGTAGGAGTCAATTTTTCTCAGACCGGCTACAGAAATTGAAGTTGAAAACCGTCTGACAACGTTAAAGAAAATCGCCTGGTTACGATGGCATTATATCAGAGGTTATCCAACAAATAAAACATCATATAGTTATACTACTGACTATCCTCGTTAACAAAATTTAAGAGAGCGGAGTCTCTCCAGATGCTCTCAAAATAGGAATTAGCTAACCAATAGCTAATAGCTAACCAATATTGAAATCAAGAGAAGCCACAGATATGAAAAACTATAGACCGATAATACTTATATCGAATTTCGCGAAAGTGGCCGAGAATGTAATAAAGTCTAGAATAGTTTCTTTCCTTGATAATATGAATATTTTATCAAAACAACAGTTTGGTTTCCGAGGGGAAATATCAACACAAGACGTCATAGCTCAGCTGACCAATAGGTTTTATGAAGCGTTGGACACATCGCGCCCCTGTCAATACATTTTTGTCGACTTGGCAAAAGCCTTCGATACGGTTAGTCATCAGCTTTCAATAAATTCAAGGGAGTTTCATATGATTTGATGAAGAGTTATCTCTAAAAATTCGGAAACAATATTTAACAGTTGGTGATTCACTCAGTGAGGAGAGCTTGGTCAGATGTGGAGTGCCACAGGGAACGGTCCTTGGCCCAATCTTATTTACGATCTAAGTCAATGATCTATTGCTCGCTGAACCTTTAATGAACAGGATATTGAGCTACGCAAATGATACCGCCATTCTGTGTGAAACCATGAGCTGGGAGGAATTGAGAAATGAAGCTGAAAACAAAATACAGAGTGTCAAAAAATGGTGTGATTATAATCTACTCAGAATCAATGTGGATAAAACAAAAATTGTGGTTTTCTCATGCAACCGGAGTAACCGGCCCGTATTTGAGAAGTTGAACCTGGAAACCTCGCTCCTTCCCATACTGGCATGGGGAGGAGCGAGGAAACATCACGTGAAAAATCTAGAGATACTGCAAAAATGGATGTTGAAAATTATAATGAAAAAAAAGAACATATTCCATAGAGAAATTGTACGGAGAATGTAAAGTGTTGGATATTCGTAAGCTACACTTACAGGCAATATTAACCTACCAGTATAGGAATAAAATTAACATATCCTATTTGACCCATGAATACGACACTAGAAACAAAAAAAATAATTCGCATAAGGAGAGAACGAGTATGTTGATTGGCCGAAGGAATTACGCATACATCCTGAAAAGACTTCACGATAGAACACCTTCTCACTTAAATAGTGAGAAAACCTCAAAAGTTTCAAGAGAACATCTCAGACATCTTTACATTCGTTACCAAGGAAGGAAATTAAAAGTATAATAGATACAAGCAATTACTTTCCCGCTAGTGTAATAGAATAGAGGAAAAATAATTAACATCATCAAAAAATTATTGAACAGAATTAGTTTTACTTTTCATGTATGAACAGCTCTCATAAAAATAAATGTTGTACTTTTGAGAGTTGACCTTTCGTCCAAGATCTTCGTGTTTTGCGCTATTATAAGTTCGTAAAGTTTTGTTATTATGGATAAAGTATTATAAGTATTGTTCTGATTGTTATAAATTGTTATTTCAGTTGGGTAAATAAATATTATTATTATAAGTTATTATTATTTCTTATGAATAAGATTTCAGACGAAACATTTCGAGCTTTTTGCACCAGTCGAATCTTAATTTCAGACCTCACGACAACTGCAAAACCTTAGAAATGTGGGGCATTAATATAGTGAATCAATATTTCGTTATACTTCATTACATCAGCGATATAAGAAAATTTTCCAATTACCCATATAAAAATGTATCACACAATCTTCTCATCTCGGGCCTCAGAATGTTTATTCGAACAACGTAGCAAATCCACCATGCGAAAACTTTCTCCATACAATAAACTACTCCTTAAAAACATTGCAAATACAATCACCAGAATAAACATTTACCTTTGTCTCAAGCTGATATCGATTGAAGAACAATAATTACACTCTACGCAATATCTGCCCTTATGAAATAACTCAGACAACCGTGACAGCCTTCCTGAACTTCACGCAAGTCGTCTGAAAGATCCTGAAAACAGAAAGAGGTGGAAACAGCGCAGAGCCAACCGCCCCTCTTCAGTGCACTAAGAGCCGCACAGGGTGAGCTCTCGCACCCCGCGTGCTATTTAGATTCAGAGCGTACTTCGAACGCTATTTTACTGTTTCTGTGGTATGACTAAGTGACTTTTGTATTATTAATCTGAAAAACGAAACAAAATGAATAGCATTAAAATTACCAAATCTATATGTCCAAGTTGTTTTTCCGGAATTCATATATGAAACAGGGTTGAAACTCTTTTCGCTGAATAAACGAGTAATTTCGAGAAATAATCGATATTCACCTAGTTCTCCAGTTTTAAGGTAGCTGTTGTTAATAATTCATGTGGCGGTTCTGAAAATGTTGGAACATTTAAAATGAAATATCCCAACAGATCTGAGAAGCACAACACAAAGAAGAGAAAGGTAGGTAAATACAATTTTTACAAATCTCTTTGCAGTATCTTTGTATTCAATTGATTTTTTATGGGGATTTCAAATTTTTTTTCTTGCATGCACTTCTTTGCAATATCACTGACTGGCGTTTTTACCTTAAAATTGAAATAAAAAATATTCTTTATATATGTGGAAATATATTGGACATGGAAATAGATGAAACTCTATTATGATTTTCATCTGTAGGATTGCGGAAGAATTGATACAAAAGAAATAGGTATGTTATCACCGAGGAAATTCTAAAATTCACAATTTTCTGTTTTCAGTTTAATTCGAAACTGACGAGAGTATGTTTCAGGCATTTATTCTCGATCGTTCTGTTCTTCATCCTCTAAATATTTCATTTTATTTGATCTTATGTAAATGATTTACTGACTTCTGAGTGGAAAAATTAACACGTGAATGATTCATTTCATTGTTTGATTATCTTTTCTAAAAAAATTTAATTAAAACCTGATGAAAGAATAGAAATTTTCAAATATATCTTTCGAAAACCATTGCTCTTAATCAAATTCATTTCAAATAATTTCATCCCTTTATTCAACTTGACATTTTTATTCATAACGGACCGGAATAATCTATATATAAAACTCAGGAGTCTCAATTTCAGAAAAATATAGCTTATAAAGAGTTATTTCCAAATTTAAAAAGTTTCATGAGTTTAAACTTTTTTGTTTTCTCGATTTGTTTGATGACAAATAGGTAGAAACTTCTTGAGAGTTATCTAGTTGGAGGTACTTCGGCATGATTTTTGTTCAAAAAGTCTCTTTCAACACAATTTTTGATAATTATAATTGTTATTTCACCTGAATGGAAAACAGGACGAAATGGTTCTCTGAGAGTTGTCATTAAATTGAAGAAAAAAGTGTACAATATGTTATTACTCCACTTACTGAACAGTATTGGCATTTACTAGGTGCAAATTCATTTTAACTGAAGTATAATTCAAACTCTTGAATTCGATTTACACTGTTATTGTCATGAAATGGAGCAATTTTTAGTCATATTTGGTTCTTCAGACTTTAACAGAATCTCATTTTTATTATGTTTGTTGATCAAAGAGAAATCATACTCTGTAAATTCTGAAGAAGTCGGTTATACTGACGAAAAATGACAATGACGTTATGAAAATAGAAGTTTATATCAAATGCAGTTGTTTGAATTATCCCATACTAACTGAAGGAATGAAAAATATCACCAAGTTCTTAAGTTCACTTCCAAATGAAAATAGCTGTTCTGATATCTGTTTAAAATACTACAATGTGAATATAATAATGAAGTCTCATAAATGTTTCCATCACTACTGCCCAATTAGTTTCCCAAGTTCTTAAGCAATCAAAAGTAATTCCAGTATTTAAGAATGGAACCGTAAGTGAAATTACTAATTATCGCCCAATATCCATTTTGAGCGTGTTTTCCAAGGTAATAGAGAAAATTGTTTTCGCCAGAATGATGAGCTATCTCAATAGATTCAAAATAATTGACTCCGAGCAACATGGATTCAGAAGCGGCCACTCAACTCAATCAGCTGCAGTTAAGTTTGTTGATTCCGTCTACGAGTGTTTGGATAAACACTTGTTTGTGGCGGGGTTATTTTTTGATTTATCTTCCGCATTTGATTCACTATCCTTTGAATTTTTACTTGATAAATGCTACAATATAGGTTTTAGAGGTGTGTTTCTGAATTGGTTACCTAGTTATCTTGAAGAAAGAACAATGGTAGTAAAATAGGCGAGAGTTATTCTCAGAGACATGACATTGCTCTTGGGGTGCCGCAAGGCTCTGTGCTCGGACCCCTTCTATTCATATTGTTCATAAACGATCTGCCTGCGAAGTTATCCCGATTTTTGGTGAAACTATTTTCCGATGATTCATCGGTGGTTGTTTCTGGCAGGACTCCCGAAGAACTTCTGGAGGCATGTGAATGCATTGTGAAGGAGTTTGTAAGATGGTGTCAAATGAACAATCTGATGGTGAACGTTGACAAAACTGTATGTGTTCAGTTTTTTCTGAAGGGCAATGGAATTAGTACCTTGGATGTTAAATATGAGGACAACACTATATCATTATCCCAATCAACAAAGTTTCTTGAAATATATGTAGACAGAAATTTGAGATGGACATCACTTATTGAGGTCTTATGTAAAGAATTGAGTAACTCATTTTTCGCAATCTCTAGAATCAAGAAATATATATATATATATATATATATATATATATATATATATATATATATATATATATATATATATATATATATATATATATATATATATATATATGCGTACCTAGAAACTGTGTTATGAATGTGTATTACAGTCTTGTATATAGTCATCTAAATCATATTATTCTGCTCTGGGGCTGCTGAACAGAAAAAAATAGGGTGTTTATTACACAGAAGCGAATACTTCGATTAATATTCAATATTCTTCAGCGAACATCTTGTAAACCTATCTTCATTAATAAATACATACTCACCTTACTGTGTTTACATATTTATAGATGTTTGTTATATGTTGAAGAAAATGAAGATAGGTTTATTAAATTGAATAATAATCATGAGTATTCAACAAGGAACAGGGATGTGCTACTTATTCCTATGCATAAAACAGCTAAATTTGGGCACTCTCTCTATTGTCAGAGTATTGAAATTTTCAACCATTAACCATCGTATTTGAAATTACTGAAAGCTCATTCGTTCAAGATGGGAGTTGAATATCTGCTCTCAACAGAGGCATACTATAGTGTGGCATAGTACTTCGATGATTCGGATGTAGGCAATAATGAATGAATCAATATTTTTTGTATCATATGTTTGTTTATTTTTTTAACGCAAATGTTATTCACCATGTGAAATTGTCTCAAATGTCTAATATCTCTGAGGAAATTTTTTGTTTTTTCAAAGTTGTATATTATTGTTAATATGAATTTAACCAAGATTTTTGTATGAACCAATATCTTTGCTCGAGGGCTGAATGGAAGATCAGACTCCGAACTGAATTCGGTCCTTTTGAGAGCATTTTTCTTAGTTGTAATTATTGTATCAATTGAAATGAATGTAATTTTATAATGTAAGGATTGTTTCTCAATAAATTTATCTTATTATTATATTTTTTGGTTCTCCAAATTTCTGAAAGTATTGATACAAGAACATGAAGCTTCTCATAAACAATATACGCATACATTTTAAGAACTATTTAATTACGATAGGAGAACTTGAGCAGCTAATATAATGCATTATTCAAGTTATATGCCGCTCCATTGGTGAATAGATTTCGTGGTTCAGACAAACTCTAAGAAATCAAAGTTGCTCTGAAAAATTAGGTATAATCTGGAAATTAAATTAATATAATTCTTTTACACAATACTATACATTGTGTCTACTTGCCTGTTGCTAGTTAGATGATAAAGACTTTACCCTCAGATTTGTGAGCTACCAGACTTTAGATCTGTCAGACAGCATTGATGAGATCAATTCGAGGGATCAGCTTGATAGACTGATACCGTATATAACGTGGGCTGGTCCCTTTCACCGTGGAACCCGCACTACCCAACAATTTACACATCGTTGTTTTCCTTCAACTGCCTGTTAAAATAGTGACACTTTCGTTAGGAAAAAGGAGAGCGGCTCTAGTCAAATGATTCTCAAAGATTATGTCAATTAACCAGATTGACTTTTGAATTGATCGAAAATTTCATTTCGTTTCTTTAGAATAGCCAAGCGATCTATGTATTCAAATGACTATTTATAAGCTACGCTTTCAAACCATCACAAATCAAAAATTGTTAGAAAGCTAAATTTTAGATTGGTACTGAAATATATTGTTTTTCAACGTTTTCAACAAGGAATTGACAGATTAGTGTCAAATTATGATTGACTTATCGATAATATATGAACATTATTTCATTCGATATTTTGAACTACCCCATAATCGAATGGGATACGAAATTTCGAATGAATTCTTCGTCACTATTTTCAGTGTCTGAATATTTCCGTTCTCAATTTTGATAATGCACAGCAAGAAAGATTATGTTCTAGAAAAATTAAGGCCACGCCTTTTTCCAGTGGCGTCAAAGATGGCAGTTAAGTTAAATTAACAGAGATATTTTCTACTGTCATCCAGTTTATCAATCTTTTACTATTGATGACTCCTATTATGTTTACCAAATGTTTGAAAAGAGGCGGTCTGAAAAAAACATTGGGTTCATTTGTCAATACCAGGATTGAGTTGGCTATTTTTCAGTACTTCAAATAAAACAATGAAATGTGAAATCATGTGATAATCAAACAACTGATAATCAAACGTGTACATTATAAAATATGAGGAACTATATTTGGATATAAAGCATTATTCTCGAATATTTGGGAACAATGATTCAACGGAGAGGCTATTATATCGCAGCAAATTTTCTGTGAATTATCAGTATTAGAATTGATTCATTTCTCAAACAGTTGCAGTGGAATTTAAATGAAGGATCAAAAATAAGTTCTAGATGTTTGCTGGAATGAATTGACTCAAACGTTTCTGAATTGAACGAATAAATGTGATACATTAATGCACTAAAAATCACCTCCACAAACAGTCATTCCCGCAATTATCAAATAATTATATCTATAATATTTTTCCTCTAGTGTGGTGGCTTGTAGTCCAATATTGAGCTATTCGATTGTTCTGAAAACTACTTGTGGATTAATTAATTAATCCTCCATTTACTAACATTGTCTTTTATTCACTAACAATTCAACTCAAACTTTGTTTTTTTCATCGATTCGAAAGTTTAGAAACTGATATCGTCATTCTCATGATCTTGGACTAACTGTAGTTTCTGACTTTCGATCATCTTCGGAATTAGGTGCAAGTGCATGTGAGATTTTGAATTATATTGATTTATGATTTATATACATGATTAATACTGTATTACCCAAAAGCCTACTGTGTCAAATTGGATCTGAATCTAATCGTATATTGAAATAAAGCTGAAAATTCATTTTTATTAGGTATATCTGCTTTGGTACTTACTGAGATATTCCATGAAATGACAACTCCTCCATTGCGAAAGCGAAACCGTTCACCAGTAAAAATTCACAGATTTATTGAATGCTGAGATGGCTCACAACCATAGTTTAACCAATATTTTGGACCATTATTTCTGTTCCAGATAAACTTCTGTAGGAATCATTTATTTGAGTGAAGTGAAACTGAAATTTTTCAAAATAGGCCATTTATTGTTCCAAAAATGAAAATCAATGATTTTCATTCATACAGTATCAGAAATAAATGATGTCAACACTATTGTTAAAGAATTGAGTATCAACAAACCTAAAATATGTATATCAGTGCACAGTCAGGTCATTCGATACATAGAAAGAGCCATGTGGTCAAAAATTAATGATGAAATATATTCTTGAATATTATATGCTTAGTGAAATTGCACTTATTGAATCTCCTTATTCTTTCAAACCTCATCTGCAGTTATTATCATACGTTACTTTCAATATTCCAGGCAGAAATGATAGAGTCATGCTTGGTGTTGTTTTTCTCAAAACGAACACTTATTTTCAACTTTTGAGGTATTGGTGTCTATACAGTAACAATTTCATAGTGGAGACAAAGGTAGGCTGAGAACCTTCAAATCAAAATAGTTGAGTCTTGAAAAAACACTCCCAAGTTAACTCTGACGAAGTTTTCATAATATGCATTCGCAAATCTTTTGACGACACTCTCACAGGATACTTTTAGCTTCATCAAGGTCTTAACTCCAACCACCACTACCGTCTTCAGATATGTGATGTCGATATGTTCAAGTAGTTCACTAATGGACATGCGAAACGATAAAGGTCCCAGTACAGAACCTTGAATCCCTCCCAAAACCTGGAATATCCTCTCGAACGTTTATCGTCTAATACCACAAATGGAGAAGAATTGAAAGTTCTTGGTCTCTCGATGTTGATCCATTAATCCAATATTCCTGCTTGACTTCGTGATTACATCATTCAAAAAATATTATGAAATTTGCTCTCTGAAATAATTAACTAATTGGCTTAACTAAAAATGATTTCAATTTACTTTACAAAATTATCTAATTCTATGTTCCATGGGCAGCCAACGTATAGCCAACGGCTCTTCTGAGGTCATAAGTTTTGTGCAATTATTTCTGTCCAGAGATACAATGATGACTGTTTTTACAAGTGTTCAGTAGCGACGTTTTTTTCATATCACAGGCTCTTGAAATGAAGACACCTAAGACAACACAAATCACGAACACAGTTAAATAAAAAACGAAATTTAGCACGTTATATGTCAGAAGGTAACATCTAATGGTTCTAAACATAACACATAAATGGCAAAAAGACGTTCCCAGAAACTATTGAGAACGTTTCATATATACATACTTGAATTATGATGCTATACATGCTGTAGACGGGATTACTCCAACAATGAAATCATTGATAAGACTGAAGTATTGGAATGAAGAAGTATTGAAATTCGAAATGATTTATTCAATATTCTCCACACTGAAGATTTTTTTTTTCACGCTTGCGAGGTTTGGTCGATGCGTTGAAATATCTTGCAAATATTCTCGAAATTTGATTTTGCTCACCTGCGACCATTGTAGAATCATTCAGGAAGTTTCATAAGTATTCGATTGTATTTTCTGTCAGTAATGAATTGAACCGATAGAAATCCAATATATCATCCAAGTAAAATCCAATATATCCAAGTAAAATGAAAATAATGTTTGATTTTGATTATATTTTGTTGAACATAACAATATATTTTTACAAGCATCATTGTTTTCTAGATGTAAATGATATTCTTATATGATACGACGTGAAATGATATCATTTTTGAAATTATACTTCTTCGACAAAATGGACGATCTAGTCACAGATACTTGTCAGATGATTGTTATAGCAAATTGAAACTTCGGGTCACCTATGAGTTACAGTCATGCAATTCAACTCTTGAATTTAATTTACTGATTGGAAATTGCTCATGAAAATGTGTCATTGAATGAACAATTGAATTTCTCTCTCTATTTCTATGGCTTCTTTTCTTGAGCATATGATTCCAAAACAAAATTTGAAATATTGAGTACAGAAAACGGTAAAATTTTAGGTTGTTGAGTACCATAGAGATCCATAACAGATAGAAATCGAAAATTCGTTTAATATCTGATATTCAAAGGGGAAGTTTGATTTCTACAAAAGAGTTCATTGTGATAACAATTGGTTCGTATTCCTCAGCTTAAACTATCTGTCGGTAAACATTCTCTTCACGAAGTATAGTCTGATAACGTTTTGAATGTCTGGTAACTCTTTATACTAGTTACACTTCAATTATTCTATTTTTCCCTTTTGAGATTTGATGATCACTAATCTCAACTCACTTCCCAGTGGAGAAACTCAAAGTATTGTTCTCATTCACATCATATACCGCTTTTCGTTACATTAATTCAATTACAAATCAATTCCCTGGCAATACGAGTATGAAAACCATAAATGCATAGGAATAATATGATAGAAATTGCTAATGGCTCTTCTGTTCCATCCGTGCTCTGTTTTCTTCTGTTTCTAATATGTTCGGTTCAGCACAGAATGCGAAATTATGCCGAAAATATCGAGAGATGAAAAATAATAATATGTAAATCAGATTGACGTTGAAAACCAATATTCGCTTTCAAGGAAAATGATGAGAAACTTGGCGATTCACAAAGGTATTGAACAAATTCCTCTGAATATAAATTATACGAGGTCTGACCATAAAAAAAAGGAATTTTGAGTTTTTGCGACTGTACATATTCGATTATCGAATATTGTATTCGTTAGGTTGGTTTACATACACATCTCATGATTTTAAATTATCAGCCATTCTGGATGAGTTGTTTGTATTTGACAGCTGGAAAGTTGATCACGTTTTGTGTTCGTTGAATTCTTACTTCCGAAAAAATTGATCCAGGAATCTGTAATAAATTTTGCCTCAAAATGAAATGCTCCAATACACTAAAAATGTTGACTGTGGCATTCGGAAGTCTACTTTGTCTCAAAAATGTGTTTACATGTGGTACATGAGCTTTACGATGGCCGCGAAAATGTTGATGATGATGACCATCTGGAGCTGCAACCACGTCAACAAGCAAAGGAAACATCGAAATAGGTATGAAAATGGTTCTGGTCACTATTAAGGTAGTCGCATTAGTATTCCTAAGGAGTTATTGTATGATGTCAACGATGATTCAAATTTGCTTAAAAAGGTCATAACTGGCGACGCGACGATGGTTATGACTTCGAAATCCAGGCACAATACAAAGGAGAGGCCAGAGGAGCGAAGACCGAAAAAGAAACGTCAAGTTCAATAAAATGTGGAAGTTTTTTCATTGTGTTCTTCGAATACAACGGCGTTAATAAGGAATACTACAAGGTGGTTTTGTGATGTTTGTTCTAAGAAATATGGCTCAAACAATAGGAATTGTGGAAAAACAAATCATGGATTCTTCATCAGAATAATGCACCAGCTCACTTAACAGTTCGTGTTTTTTTTGGCCAAAAACAACAGAGTAATCATGCGTCAACCACTGAATTTGGAACCTGATCTTGTGACTTTTTCCTATTCCCAAAACTGAATGACAGATCAATGAAAGGAAAGCGTTTTTTCGCAATCAATGAGATCGGAAAGTCGGAATCTAAGAACGTGCTGAAGGCTATACCGCAAAGTGCATTTCAGAAGTGCTTCCAGGATTAGAAGAAGCGCACAAGTGCATTGCATTTGGAAGGGATAACTTCGAAGCGGAAAAAATGAATACCGATGAATGAATACATACTTTTCGAAAAAATTCAGAATTCATCTTTTTTTTTGAGCAAACCTCGTATACTCGAAATCATCTATTCATTTTAGTTATTGAAATTGGTAGATGTATATTTGAAAAAACATCTAGAATCATTAATACCAGTGATAAATGATTGGAGATATGACATATGATATGTTCTATTGCAACAATTCAAAACTTATATGTAATATGAACAATTATCACTTGAACAAATTCAATATCTCAAACTTTATTATTTCTTGTTGGTTGTGATAGCAGCTTCCCTATATAAATTCAGACAATTTTCAGAGGAAACCCGAGCAGCTTTCAGTCATAGATAATATTGAAAATTCGAGCGGAGGAGAATAAAGCCAGCATGTTTCTCCTACCAACTCAAAAATTGCACATGAAATATTTACGATATCAATCAATTTAATGTTCATCCATGATGTTTAAATAAGAATAGAAAGTATTGTTGGCATTTTGATGATTTTCCATCGACAATTTTATTATATCTAATGTTCATGTCTGAATTAGATTTTTCTGAGAGAATGTCTGGAATACCTGAAGATTATTCCTTTCTCTTATTCTTTGCTTGATTCATGAGCATGCCAGTTATTCCCATTATATATATATATATATATATATATATATATATATATATATATATATATATATATATATGAAACCACAGGCAAAGAAGAGTCTAAGTCACTTTTTCTTATTTTTGAGTAAATTGAGAATTAGTCTTCAAAACGTCATATGAAAATTGATATTTATTGAACAATAATTTTTTTTTTTGTATTGATCCAAAAGATTCAAATGCAAAATTCAACTGTTCAATCTCCATTTTTGGTTATATTCATTCAAAAAAAAATCAGACATAGTGTCATAAAAAACCGTGAAAAAACGGTCTAAGTCAGTTGAAATATGGAAACAATATTCTATGTTGATACATAGGTTATTGGGAATTGATAAACTTCACATAAGAACACATTGAAGAAGTCAAAGAGTATAAGCAAATATTCATTATTTTAAAAGAATAAGTGAATATTGAAGATTATTCAATACAAATTTTCATTACTGTGTGCAACGAATTGTAATTTCAATCAATTAAAAAAAAATCAAATGTCCATGTATGGAGAGAGTCTTAAAGAGACTGAAATACGGAAAAGTTTTGAAGATACTGAAATACATATTACGAATTATCTGTTCAAATGTAATATTCAAAATCAGAAGAGAATAACAATCGTTTTCAAAATCAAATCTGACAGTGACATAGAATATTCTTTCACTGTAAATCAATCAGTTGGTTCAACATAGAATGATCCTGAACATAAATTTCCCTGTATATGATTCTTTCCAGCTTTAATAACAGTGTCACAGAATGTTCTTTCCCTTGATGAGTAGACTAGGTTGTAGTATACCTTAGCTACTAGATAGCGCGAAAAACTCATTTTTGAAAAAAATTGACTTCTTAAAATAATTGAAAAGACTGTTATATATATATATATATAACAGTCTTATATATATTTATATATATATATATATATATATATATATATATATATATATATATATATATATATATATATATATATATATATATATATATATATATATATATATATATGTATATAATTCTTCCAACATTTGTCCACTCCGTAATTTCCTATGAAACTCAAGAGCGAAAACTAGCGTTATAGTTACTCGTATTTAAAATTCCATATAAGTTTCAAGAATAAACCTTGATAATGCAACAACGACTCAAAATAAGCCTCACATTATTCGCCTTTCACTGGCCAGAACGTGAGACGAATATGTAAGCTTTAATTTGAACCAACATTTTACCTGATTATTTGTATAACAAATTCGGTCTCTGTTATCTCGTTAATTTCAACCACACGAATGCTCATACATGTTTTCATTTTCATATATATGTATATATATATATATATATATATATATATATATATATATATATATATATATATATTTTAACTCGAGCAAATCCGACGTTGTCCCATATAGGTCTTCCATTCGAAAATTCTGAAGTTTTTTGAGAGAGCTCTAACAATCTGGACCGTTTTGATTTTCAAAATTTTTTGGGTTTTGCTCTGATATGCGAGAAAATTCCAAATTTCGATCGTAGCGCCACCTACCGGGTGCAATTGAAAATCTGAATCATTCTGGAAAGCACTCAATCACACACACAAAATTTCAACAAAACCTGCTCATACGCTCAGGAAAATTTCAGTAACATACACACATAAGCATTATAGATATGAAGATATACATGGTATAAAAGACAATGGTCGATTATGCTGCTACCATACACGTAGCTATACCAATAAATTGTAGGTTATAAAAGTAGCTAGTAGATTCGTACTCAATGATATCAACGAAGTACCTTATACCGCCAAATGTTAGAATCTCATTGTACTAACAGATAATCATAACTTTGTGTTGTAGATAATTCAAGTTGTATGATACTAAACACATTGTGCCATATTTTGTTGAAGTCAGTTCACAGTTTTGGGAGTCCATTGCGGGCGAACAACGTTCACTTGTATCCTGCACTTGTAACATCTGTTGACATGAGTTTCGAACTATTGGCTCTCCTCAGAACGGCCCAGTTCAACTCTCAAATGTTCGAACTTGAGATTGATATACATATATATACATATATATATATATATATATATATATATATATATATATATATATATATATATATATATATATATATATATATATATATATATATATACTACAAGAAACGTTGCCGTATCGTCTATTATTTAAATTTTCTTCTTTGGGTACTCGGCAGTAGAGGCGAAATTAAGAACACACAATCCTCAATCTATATATCGGACACTAATGTGGTCCTTCATCAGGATGCTTAAATTCAAATATGAAAATACAATTCAACAAAACTGCATTGGAAACACTTACATTTGACATGTGGTAAAGACCAAAAATCACACGAAGAAAACTCATCTACAAGAGACAGGTGTGTCGGACGTCAAAAATACACAATTATAAAATATTCAGATTTTTTAGAAAGCTAACAGTCATCAAATACTTATTACAGTATCGAAGTTAATAACCTGATTGACAACCGACAAACAGAAACACGAACGTCACACTCCAATGATGGACTCCTCTCTACGGACAGGCCGGCCAGTATGCTTGTCCAATGACAAAAGATAATTATATATGTTACTCAAACCGTTGATGTCCGTCCTTTGATTTGTTACCGCATTTTATATATATATATATATATATATATATATATATATATATATATATATATATATATATATATATATATATGTATATATATATATATGTATATATATATATATGTATATATTATATATATATATATATATATATATATATATATATATATATATATATATATGTATATATTATATATATATATATATATATATATATATATATATATATATATATATATATAATGCAGTGATTTTTGGGTCCATTTTGGAAGGAAGACGTCATATCACCTTATGTCGTTAAAGTTTTGAGGCGAAAAGTTCAAAAAAATTTATTATTCAAGTATTGGGTGCTTTATTACTTACAGAATTCCTTATATTCAATCAGGGACATTCCTTCGAAATCTGACCAGCATAGTTTGAAAGTTATTGAGGGACCTCCCATCCGATATAAACCATTTTCAACATCTCCGCTCGATTCTCAGCAAATATGAAGATTGGATTGTTTTTAGGCTCACACAAGCTTTCAGTTGAAGAAATTGAACCCGATTTTCTGGATGTTCATCATTATGCCGATAGTACAATAATATTATGATTTCGCGTGAGTAATTCTATATTTTTGTAAATTCACCAATAAATTTTCTTCAAATTTCAATTCAAACCGTTTTCTCCTGAAAAAATTAATACTAATTATTATTGTTGATAATATTAGTGATATTATTATGACCAAGCAGTCTTTTCCACGAATCTTTTCTCATCTTTGGAAAACTTCTGCATTCAGACTAGCATTAGAGGTACGATTGAAAAACGATTTTTTTCTCAAGAAATCTTTTTTCTTGAATAATACGGCTTGTTTTCGCCAATTGCACGTTTACACGTCTTTTGAATTTGGGAGCACTTATCGAAATAACTTAAGTTGATAAATCTCTTCCGGAAACCTTGCAGAAGCAAATTAAAGTTGTTCTTACGTATACAGCAACTCACAATATTTCAGTACACACGTTTTCGCAGTGATTTATCTGAAAATTCAATTTCATCCTTTCCGAGTTCCCTAAGGAACATAATTCGCCCTCTTGGAATCCATAGAGGTTTAACCAGAATGCAAAACGGCGCACCACTACTTCATAACCGATTGAATTTGCTTCTTCAGTTTTTTGTTGAAGGTTTGACGAGATGCTCCATTGACAACCAAATCAACTCAGTATTCGAAAACTGTCATTATTGCATAACTGTGAATAAAACAAGGGTAGAGGCATCGCATATCTATAACCCTACATTTTACGAATGGATGAAATGTTGAATCTTACTTTCGACTATTCACTTGTTTGAATTTAAAATTCATCCGTTTTTTTCCACTGGAATATGAAAAAATAATCAAAATATTAAACGCAATACCGAAATCGTCCAACTCAAATGAATGGAAAGCACTTTTGTTTTTGTATCACGATTCGGAGGAACAATCACCAAGTTTTAAAAAATTTGAATGAACCAACCTTGCTATGAGAATTTCAATCTAGCACTCATTCGAGAAATTTTTTATACTCATACTAATAACGTTATATATATAAAGTACTTGTGTCACATCGTGAGTTTCCATAATCCTCCAAAACGGCTAAATCGATTTTGATTTATACTCAGTATGTCAGAGAATGGATGGTCGTTCATTTTACATACTCGCAAGTTATTAAAGTGGTCTACCAAAAGAAGTGTTTTTATTTCATGTTCAAAATCTCCATTTTGCAATTTCTTGTGGCGCCGCATTGAAAAATACGAAAAAATCTAATTTGCCCCCTCCCCCGATATCAACTACCACCATTTTCTGATAGTATATCAGATAAATATATATGATAAT
Source organism: Henosepilachna vigintioctopunctata (assembly GCA_030704895.1). Lineage (NCBI taxonomy): Eukaryota > Metazoa > Arthropoda > Insecta > Coleoptera > Coccinellidae > Henosepilachna > Henosepilachna vigintioctopunctata. The sequence continues at coordinate 15,825,402 of JARQZJ010000091.1, forward strand.
ATATATGATATATCTTTTTGCAAGAAAAAATTGTAATATTTTCACAAGATCAAAAATAATTTTTTTTCATTGTTCTCTATTTTCTACATTTCATCTCAGTTTAGCGCTCCAACCTTTTTGATTTCGTCTTGCACTTCTTCTAAGAAGTCTTCCATTTTGTTTGTAGCCCTCTTACTTTTTATTATTCGGTGATTGATTTTTGGTTAGTCTGATTAAACTCATTCTATACACATGACCTAAGCATCTCATCATTTGAGCTTTAACTATTTTGACAATATCTGAATGTCCGTAGTTCTGCTGTATATCCTGGTTTGCTCTCTCCTTCATTGTCCTTCTCACTTACTACTTCCAAAAATCGACCTTGGTTCCTTTTGTTCCCATACTCCTAACAAATTTAGTTCTGCCATATTCGTTTTTCAGGTATCACATCCGAAAGGTTCAGTGAACGATCTACCCTTCTGTTTTTCAGTAAAAATGCCAGCAAAAACGTCGCTCTGGTAAACTTTCTTACCTGAATTTCGTTTCTTAAATGAGGAGATGTTGTAAATGTGGACTCGAAACAAACAAAAACGTCTGCTTACTCAAGAATAAAACCTCTTCTATTCTCGAATTATGCTGCCAAACTGTTGACTGTTCTGAAAATCTTCTCACTTCTTATTATATATTTTGCTTATCTTTCATTTAAAATTAAGCCTACTGTTCATGCTTCTTCTTCAAGTCTGACAAATACTCTCTGCAATTTCCAACAAATGGATATATGGGATCCCCATTAGAAATAGCAGCGTCTTACACATATCTGGGTCAGATTGTCACGGGACACTGCGATATTACACCGGAGATCATGCAAAGAACCAGAACAGCTTGGGGTACAGTTGGCCGACTGAAACACATCTTCAAATCAGATATGCCACTATCCTCAAACATCAAAGTGTTCGACCAATGCCTATTACCCTCGATGACCTACGCCAGCGCGCCTTCTACCCTGAAATCTGCTCACATCTAGATGCTCCGAACTAGCCAGCAGAGTATAGAAAGATACATGATGGGCCTGAACCTGACCATACGAGATGCTCTGCAGCTGGATAAGAGGTCAAACAAAGGTGAGGGATGTCGTGCAATGTGTGAAAAGGTCAGAGTGGAAATGGGCTGGCCATCCAGCCCGAACAAGAGATGAGCGTTGGTCACCTGTGGTTGGTGATTGGGAGCCCAGAGACACGGTAAAACCAAGAAAGCGTCCTCACGATTGATGGGATAAGGAGCTTGTGGATTGGCTGGGCGTTGCCTGGAAGAGAGAGACAGCCGATAGGGAATCTTGGCAAAGACAGGGGGAGGCCTTCGTTCTCTGCAGTGGTCGGACAGAGGTTGATAATGATAATGATATATATATATATATATATATATATATATATATATATATATATATATATATATATATATATATATATATATATATATATATATATATATATATATATATATATATATATATATATATATATATATATATATATATATAATGATGGGCATCTTTATTTCAGAATATGAAAACAAAAAATTAGATATTAAAATAAATTAAACTCTTGGCTTAATGTTTCACGATTCATTTAACAATATGTATAGTCAACATGTTTCGAGCGTTAGCTCATTTTCAAGACTAAAAAACATGTTGACTATACATATTGTTAAATAAATCGTGAAACATTAAGCCAAGAGTTTAATTTATTTTAATATTCAATTATGTTTCACCAAGAGTTAAGCGAGAATTCAATCTCATTAATTAAAAAATTAAATAGTGTCACAATTTTTCCTTGGTTACATCATTGTTGAAGATAATACTCGGATATTGAGTATTGAGCATTTCCTCTATCTTCCTCTCAAATAGAGTAATATTGGTTATTATTTTTATATTCGATGGTAATCTAATATAAACTCTGATGCAGTTATAGAATGGATGCCTTTCTCTCAAGCTCATCAAATATATATATATATATATATATATATATATATATATATATATATATATATATATATATATATATATATATATATATATATATATATATATATATATATATATATATATATATATATATATATATATATATATATATATATATATATATATATATATATATATATATATATATATATATATATATATATATCATCCATAGATCATTATCATTCTTGATAATGCCGTAAAAATATTTATTATTACCTTTCGTTTAACATTTGCGTAGGCTAGACTCCGATATAGAGTGGCAAATTAACAGAAAATGTGTATGGTATTGGAGAAGCTTCCCGTCGTCGTTGAAGATTGACTGAGAATGAATATGGAGTGATGCCTCATCACTGACACTCGTGACAAGAGCGGCAATCTTGTCTCTTTCGAATTATACCTGTATATATGGAACAAACACGTGTTATTTACACCAACTCGAAGATTAAAAGGTGGTCTTAATTTCATTACATTAATTCAACTCATCAACTTAAATATATCACATCATTCATTGACTGCTGACTACTGGGAGCTCTTAAGTTAACTAGTATGACATAAATTTCAAGCGCAGCACATAATCAGGGATACTGCTCAGTTCATGAGCGTTCGAATTTAATTTTAGGGGTATCAGTTAGTGTTAATACGATACATCCGTTTGCAGAAAAAGCATTCGACTGTCAGTGAGAGGAAATTAATGAATATGTGTAAGAGCCACATTGCGTTGAAAATACAGCGCCCGACACATTCAAATCCATCGAGCCACTAAACCCTACCCAATAATGAAATAAGTCCCTCCTACGTCGGAAAACACTATGACAGCAAAAATGTTCGAAATAGTTCTGCTCATACAACAGATCTCTATGCGAAATATTTATTTGTGACTTCATACTACTGTTACGAACTTTTCTCTTCGTGCGTGTTCGGTATTTTCAGAGAATTTCGGATTATCATCAGTTCGTAGGCTAATTAAATGCCAGCAAATCCGAAAACTTCCATTTGGCGGCTAAGTGACTTATCAGCTCTGGTATTTCAGTTAATTTCCGTAATTCTTGCTAAGTTCCTAATCACATTTCAAGCTCAACCGTGCGCCCTAATTTCAAACAGTGTTTCCCTGAACTTTTCATTTCGTTATTCGTGATTTTCGAATTTTGGTTGGTCACTTCCAATATGAGGGTGATGGATCAACAGAAAAATAAACAATGAAATATTTTCAATATTTATTCATTCTTTCAATATGATAAAAAAAGGATGAAAAAGTAAATGGCTATTTAGCTTTGCTGGAATATATAGCGGACGATGAGGTTCCAAGAACGGTTCAAGCAAGGAGGTTATCAGTCCAGCAAAAGAGATTCAAGTATGACAGCCAAATATTCCACTTAGGTGGAGAAACATCCTCCACCTCATCATCAAGGAAAAAATTCAAGGACAAATATCAATGGAAAATCTAGGTTATGTAAAAAGGTATGTGGTTTGTGAATTGGCTTAGGTTATCCGGATGTACATCTATAAGAATATTTGAAGGTGCAGCTTCTTGCATCTCAACAACATTGTTCTATAACCTAGAGTTCTGAAAAGATCAAGATGATAATTACCTTGTATAAGGCAAGATAGTGAGAATTTATTTAATGAACAAATTTCATTTGAACCCAATTCAATCAGGATTTTTCCGTAATTTCAAATTGATGCTTGTAACTAGCAAGTAAATTTTTGCACTGTGAAATGATACTACGCATTTCATCCATATATTTATTATATCAATATCAGGTGGAGGCAATTGAAGCATCATTGAATGTAATGTCGTCTTATATACATATTATTGTTCCATAGGGTCATCTTTGGTCCCGTAGGTTCTGCAGACCTCAAGTTAGTCCTTTTAGTCCCCTGATAGTAGGACTTCATATAATTTTTCTCCTGGCGTGGAATGCAAAGCTGGAAATTTTGTGATATACCTGTTCTATATATCGAAACCAGAAAGGACCCGATTGATTTACCTCATACTTCAAATCTTTTGAATGAAATTGAACAGGTTTGACAAGACGTTTGATAAGAAAAAACAATATAAAAGTAGGATATTTTAGTAGCAACATTGTTTTACTGGCATAGAATGAGTGAGACTTGGAAATATTATCAGATGATATACCTACTTTGGAATAGTATGAACCCCCACCAAACTTGAGGTGGTTGCTGTAGCAAATTTTGTGTTGTTTTGACTTGTATCAGAAGTGTTGAAACATGTGCCAGCATGAAAATATCGAGAAGTATATCGAATAATCGATGTGATTCGAAGAAAGGAGTTGCAGTCAACAAGACATAAGTACCTTTGAAAGCATCGAATCACTTTTCCTGAGCTCATGTATTGTGTCATGTCAAGTGAAATCGGTGCCCAATAATGTAATCCAGGAAATTACTATGTATACCTGAGGCTTCTCCTCGAACCAGAAGTTCCAACTAAAATCAAAAAGCACACCTCTTAACTGCATATTTGCCTTTGTTATTATTGAACCACCAAAACACAAATGACGATCTTGCATAAAAGCAGAACTTCCACGTCATTCGTTGTCAAGAATCTGATTCAAGAATAACAGGCAAAATATAATTGTCAGCAATATGAACTTTGTGAAATTCTATGGTATTGAGTTCTGGCAATGTGTTAGCCACTTGAATTTGTTTTCAGTATAACAGACAATTTTCGGGAAGATATTCCTGAATTCGTAACTATAAGTTTGTTATGTTCTTTCTAGTATTCTACGATAATTCATTGGATAGTGAACTGAAGGTATAAAATTTCAGATTGGAATAGAATAATGGAAAGTTAAACTAAAGGACCTGAGAATTTAATTCAATTGAAACATTGATAAAACGATACAGATCAAAAAACCGAATGTGTATTCTTGATTAAATCGAGATTGAAGAGAATAATTAAGAATAAATTATAACCCGTCAATGAGAAACTGAGCGAATGAAGCAATCCAGTTTTCAGAATAATTTCTGATATCGGTAATTTCGAAAGGATTTATAAGAGAAATTCGAAATTAAATTTGAGGGCAGTAGGAGGTTCGACGAACGTTCTCATCAGAGCTGGCCTGCATGAAATAATGGAATACATGAAATAATGACATGATTGAGATCATTTCAACCCTGGGGTGTTTTGTTTTAAAATCCTACATATAATGACGAAGTAAATCAAATTGTGCCGTACGATTGTGAGCACTTGAATTACACACGAATGTCCCATATATTCCGCCCAATTTTTCATATAAATATCACAATATCAAAAGTTTGATACAACTTGCCTGAACTGGATTTACCTATCGATAATTGATTAGTTTCCCGAAATAAATGTGGCATTGTATTGAACAACTTCATTGGAATTTAGCAAAATCATTTATTGATTTTTATTCTATCGGGTGTTTTTTTTTTAGAGGTATAGAACTTTAAGTTGAAGATGGCGACCGATTTAGCAGCTGAGAAAAGATTTGTTCTCAGTTTGGTTTGACAATTCATCATGAATAGACTCACGCCTGAACAACGCTTGCAAATAGTGCAATTTCATTTCAAAAATAATAGTTCTGTGCGGAATACGTATCGATGATGAAGCGATGAAGGATGAATCGCACTTCTGGTTGAATGACTACGTCAACAAACATAACTGCCGCATTTAGAGTGAAGATAACCCTCAAGTGTATGTCAAAACACCGTTATATTCAGAAAAACTGACTGTTTGGTGCGCTTTATGGGCTGGTGGAATAATTGGTCCGTACTTCTTAAAAAACGATGATGGCCAGAACGTTACAGTCAATGGTGATCGGTATAGAGCCATGATTACTAACTTTTTCATTCCTGAATTGAACAACCATGATGTCCAAGAGATGTTTGTTTCAACAAGACGGCGCAACATGTCACACAGCTCGTGCCACAATTGATTTATTGAAAGACATGTTTGGTGGCCGCTTAATTTCTGACCTGTGAATTGGCCTCCAAGATCTTGTGATTTAACACCGCTAGACTACTTTCTGTGGGGCTATGTAAAGTCAGTGGTCTATGCGGATAAGCCACAAACGCTTGACCATTTGGAAGACAATATTCGTCGTGTTATTGCAGATATACGGCCACAAATGTTGGAAAAAATCATCGAAAATTGGACGTCCAGATTGGACTACATCCGAGCCAGCCGTGGCAGTCATAAGCCAGAAATCATATTTCAAATGTAATGCCACAAGAATATCTTTCGAATAAAAAAAAATTCTTGTCAATCGAATGATCCATCGTTGTTTTATTGCAATTTAAAGTTCTATACCTCTGAAAAAACACCCATTAAAACACTTTCAACCACTTTGCACGATGTGTTCAGGTATCCGTGGGGCCCATTGGCAGTATACTCCATCATAAAAAGTAACTTCGAACTCAGTTTTGGCTTGGAAATATGTTGAATATTTCCAGCAAATGTGATTGCTTCTCAATTGAATTCTGAAAATCCTACACAATTATTTCATATCAAAGGTTTCACCTCATAGCAAGCTGACAACTTTCGAACAAAAAATATATCTCATGTTATTTTTTACCAGGGCATATCTCTTCTTTAATACCAAAATGAGTAATGATATCCAAAGTGTCAAATGTTGAACCTTAAATTAGTATATCACGTACAGAATATATGATGAGTTATGAAGAGAAGCAGCTGAAAAGCCTCACCCACAGAGGAATTTCACGAAATTTAATAGAATTTCTTGTGGCAGACCTTTTGCAGATGTTGGGATCCATTTTACTAACGAAATACGAATTTCACTGACAGCGTAATAGAATTTTCAAGCAATTAAACAGCAATCCCTCCAGATAATACGGAAAGTGCGTGATGGGTTAAAATGACCCAACATATCAATTTTTCAGTGTTTCAGGAAGTTATAAACTCACTGTTTTTCAACTAGTGGAACTACTCTGAAATAGTTGAAATGCAAAGTTTTGTGTTCTACAAATCAATTTCAAAGAGAAATGGCATCACCACCTAAGTTCTTCAGTTATTGATGAAGGTGGAAGTAATATTTTTTTCAGCTTTGGAAGAAATATTTATATACGAAGCAATATGAACGAATCATTTAATTTTTCATGAATGTATATATTTATGATTGATGGGGCCGATACTTGGAGAAAATTGATATCCATAATGAAACAATATGTAGAATATTTTCATTTATAATATAAAAATTAATCGTAAAATGTGTTGGTAAGCGCATAACTCAACAACGCCTGGACCAATTTTACCAATTCTTTAAATGTTCGTTGAAGTTCACGGATGGTTTTTACGTCGAGAAAAATTCGAATAATTGCCGGGAAAACCCTTAAAACAGACCATTTCTATTTCCCATACAAACGTTTTCTATCTAAAAAGTAGAGTCAACGGCTGGACCGATTTCACTATTTTTTTTGTTGTTTGTTATTGCCATGGAAAAAATTTGAAAAATTTGCGTGTAAAATTCGAAAATCCAAAAATACTTAATTAATAATATAAGTAAGAAATTATTATTAATTACCAAAAGGAGAATGTAGAGAACTGAATATCTCATCACACTTCATGGTTAGTTCATAACTAACAACTGATATCAAAACTTCAATTTAATATGAAATTTTGGTAAGTTTGAATAGACTTACATACACGTTACTAACATAGGACGTGGTATACTTGAATATGAAGATGAATACATAGTTTTCTTTAATTTACAGTTTCGTTTTTGTTGATAGTTTTGTTTTTGAAAATGATAGCTATTAGATGTATAAACTTAAGTCGCTGAAATCGCAATGCAGCAAGTCAAAGATATAAAAGAGCACGTCAAACTGACGAGCAACGCAAAACTCGGAATGAAGTTGAGCGGAATCGATGGAATCGAAATTAAGAATATGAAAAGCTTGCGAATAACTCCTATCGAGCTGCATTCAATTATAACGTTGAAATATCTTACAGTTCACAGCAAATCGTTGCTATTGGACCAATGAACGTTGTGTGTCAATATTGCAAGGCAAAGTTTGATTGTTATTGATGAGAGAATACTACCAATGATGCGACAAAATGTTGCGCGAAGAGTGAATTCAAATAGACGCTATTGGTACAGCCACCAGAACTATATTCATTGGTTTCCGGGAATATACTAAATTCTGAACATTTTTCTGACTTACATGCAGCAAATATCTCCTATAATTAATCATGAATTGGGACAAGTATTTGCTACGAAATTAGAAACATGCCGTTCAATTATAGAACGGACAGGTTAATCACTTTCAATACATCAAACGTGTTAATATAGGAAATATTTGATAATTCGACTGATTTGAAACAACAGGAAGTATTGCAGCCCTTTCGTGAGTGAGCAAGTCCCTGGCTCCACACGGGATAAATATTAAAAACAAGATAGTGTAGCACAAATAGTAGAACATGTCTTTCCGGCTTTGTGAGAAATATTCATAGAAAAATAAATGGACGTACAAAGATCGCCGAGTCAGCTAGTCATTTAATGAAAATACGCAGTACGCGTTTCGAAGTACTACTTCTTTATCAAATGCTGAATGAAAATAGGTGTAATTTTACAAACTCAGTACTCTCACATACTATACCAGGTTGTTTTTTAACTAACGTAGAGTGAGGACCATAGAATACAACTGAAGTTATACAAAGAAGGAATCGTATATTTGAAAAAGATATGTTATATATTCTTGCACCTCCATATTTTACCACCTCCAGGGACCGAGCTGATCTATAAATATTTAAGCGATGTCTTTGTAATATGTATTCAATCTTGATAATGCCGTGAAAGACGGCAAAAGTCGAATAAAGAGTTGTTCAGTTTATGATTTTTAGACAAGCATTTCTCATTACCTCCAATTTAAATATTAACTATCACAGAGGTGATTCATTGTCGGTTGAATTTCTGATTCGAATGTCGATTGAATGTAAATAATATTTAATATAATGTTTAGTTCTTATTCAAGATTTAATATTATTTGGTTTTATATGTTCAATGTATGATGTACACTCTTTTCAGAAATTCTCTAATTGAGTTATAGGATGTTCATTCTCCAATCTAATCGTGTTTTTTAAAAAGAATAATAATAATAGTAGAGGGGCCTGTAATAAATGAGAACATGGCAACCGTTGTAGCACTAAACGAGAGGTTAACTATTTTCGACTCCTAAACATTGATCTAAGTAGGTTATAGCAGAGGAATATTGAACTATATACGGCTGTGTTCAATGGATGTTTCGTTCGATAATATTGAAATTTTTTCAAGTGTGAAATGGAAGTCCTTCATTTATCATCGGCCTCAATTCACTAAGATATGAATGGCTATAAATATTTTTATTGCCTTCGATTTCAAAACTTGCCGACTATGCGTTTTTCAACGAGGATCTTGAAGATGATTGAATAGCAGCACTGAGTCTTGAAGTCCGTGCAGAGATGTTCATTAAAATCTAGATCTCTGTATTTTTGTAAGTTCTTTGGAATACCTCTATTGGATTGCTGGAGATTTTCCAATGACATTATAATTTAAAAATTATTCAGTGCGAAAATGTTCTTCACAATGATGAATTTCTAACCGAAGCGGACTTGCCAATGAAAATCTTTGAACAAGATTTGATGACAATAATAATCTGCACTAACTTTACACCAAAATTTGGACGGATAGTATAAAGCGGAAAAGTCAATTTTCCTCATTATTATTGTGAAAAGTTCATAAAGTGAGTTTAGTACTAACTTTTTTTCGTTCATAACATTTGTTTGTCATTCAATAAAATAATATTCTGGAACCAATTCGTTGTATTTGTCCATTGATATCGTATCCACTCATGTTACATGAATCATAAGATGATTCACCTTCTAGATCGCAAAGGTCATGTATTTTTGAAAAACGAGCCCTAGTGAGAGCAATTGGTGACTCATGAACTAGTTTTTATTTTTTATTCTGAAAGAATATAATTCTGAAAATCCTGCAACGAAACTACGAAATTACAACACTGCAACGATGCACCTGTTGAGAACGCAACTTTCTTGTTTCAATTTATTCCACAAGAATTGAAAAGACCCAAGATATTTTTGATGATTAGATCATTGCAAACACTACCTGCCAAGTATATGATGAAGCATCATTTCGATGAAGCTCTTATAGCTTTAACTTAACAGAAGCTGTTGCCTCATTTTTTTATAATTTTTCCCTGCTTCATATAATGCGGCACTTGTATCGGTCCACCGATTTATTAGTCTCCTCCACTTGTATTGGCCTTGGTTTTGTACACCATACGAAACTTTTCCATTTCCTATCTCCATCTGATGTGCAGTTTAAACTCTCCTGCATCTCGTACTCTTGTTTCGTCTGCTATAGTATGGTTGGATATTCCATTTGTGGAGTGAATTAACACCCATAACTGACTCTTCAATATTATCTTGTATTGAATATGTTGTGTAAATTGCTCAAAGAAAATTATGATGAAGTCCGATCTGCTTACTGAGTCAATATGGAAAACTCTGAAGGAATGATTGAGAATTAGTAACTGCAAATTTGAGCTGAGTAGAAAATGCATATGTTTCTTGAGCAGCAAATACTCCACGTTTTGGAAGTTGATGATCTCTAACAGTATTCATGTGAATAGTTGATAAACGAGGATTTGAAACAGTGAATCACATCCCAAGTGATTTATCGTGCAAAGGGATTCCAATACAGTGTTAAGATTAGTCGCCAAACAATAGCGACTCCGACAATTGTTTGTGAAAAATCATTTCGTTTAGTTGTATAAAAACTTCTTCCTTATACTTTGTTATTCGACATCCCTGTTCATGCTCAGTGTAACGCTGACGTCGTTACACTGTCTCTGATTTTATCACCCAGTATACAGTACGTATTCATTATATCTGACTGCTAGTTGTATCTATGTTTCAATTTTAAATTTTCAATAACTTTTTCGAGTTGAACAGATTTTCTGTATTAATTTTCAACGTTTACGTCATATTTCTCCAATATCAATTCGTTTTTCTCATGACAAAATGAAACAACAATGAGAGAGGGAACATTATTATTTGAGATGCTTTGCCTGAAAGAATTGACTGTGATTAGAGCGTCGGGCGGTCAGGTTCTCTCTCGTTCTGATCAGGTCAGAGATCTTCGTGTAGTCTCCGACTAGAAACTTTCTGTTGTCCTACATACCACCCAACTCATTTCACCTGCTGCGAAAATATATGGATTCGTTATACGTAATGGCAAATATATTAATAATTCCTCAACATTCATAGGACTATTTAATACCTTAATCCGTAGCAACTTGGAGTATGGCAGCATGATCTAGCATCCCATTTACACTTGACATCCACGCCATCTTGGGGATATTCAGAGAAGGTTCTTGAAATTCTCAGTTTGGAGGTAGGATAAAGTGTATCCACAGAGAGGAGTCAATCATAACGAATTATTCAGTCGATTTAGTTTAATCCCATTGCAGAACAGGAGGAAAACTTTATCACACAAATTTTTGTACAAATTACTGCCCAACAGTATTGATTGTCCTCCTCCCTTGTCCGCTTTGAAATCTCGTGTTTCTAGGAGAAATTCTCGTAATACAGAATTATTTCACCTAGAGACTCCGAGGACCTACTCTCTAATACAATCCTCCATTTGGTTTATGCAGTCCACATCCAATAGCGTTGGCAATAATTGTGAAATTCATTTTGACTCCATTGAAGTTATTATCAGTAGTTATGTGAACAAAGAAAATTGACTAAAATGATTTGATTTAGATTGAGTTCTTTGTAATATTTCATTGAATGCTATAATGTAGTTATAAGTTTCTATTTTCATAGATTAGCTGAGTTCTTTGATACATCTTCTTTATTTTAATTATTTATTTAGTATTCAACATTGTTATTATTTTATGTAACTGGGTGTTATACCTGTTGAAAAAAAAGAACTTATTATTATTATTATGTATGAAACATTGTAAAGACGCTGATTTATGTCTTATCAAAAAGTAAAGATTTTGTCCAAGACTTCTTTCAGTTGTTTCGATTTGAATAACAATCTCCGCTTAGGCAATTCAAATTTTGTTTTGTTTCACAAAGAGCGTATCGTAGACGTTCGAGTCTGTCAAACTATTCTGTTAATATCTTAAAGTTGAATACATTCTGAAGGGAATTATGTAGATATAGAGTTACTCATAAGCTTAATATAGTTCATAAGTTGTTTTGGGGTAGTTTGGAGGAATTAACTCCACCGATTATGAAAGAGCTTAATGTGCAAAACTGAAGTATTAAGATTGGTCGATGTGCAATTTGCACTTGCTTATTACACAACTTGAGTATGTTATGTATAGTGGAGTAGAAAGTGAGTTCAGCAAAAAGTTCATTCAAAGAGTGGCATATCAAGAGTTAATGATGAAATGGTGCACCCTATGCGTTTTGCCTATATGGATCCAGAGTTTTTGTTAAATTTAACTCAGTTAATGAATCTGTGATCGTAGATTATTTATCAAAATTCATGAAAAAACTATTATAAAAACTATTAACTATTGTAAATTTAGGGTCAAAATTAACGAACTAAAGACTATAAGGTGATATGTGTCCGAGATACGTATTTGAAATTCTATGTCGAACAATTGTTGTAAATTGAAAACACTCGAGAATATCAAAAACTGTATAAATATATTTCACCCAATTGTTGTTTCGACGAGCAATATCTTCATCAGGTGGATGACGATAGTACTTATGCACTTGATGAACATATTACATATAAACCAATATTGTTGAGGACATATACATACTAAATATACGAAATTTCTCAAATTTCATATATTTTGGCAGTTTTTATAGATCCGCTAACGTATGTTTGAAAATTTCACAACTTCAGAGCTAGACTGGCACACATCAATTGATGTGTTTTTAAATTTTTCTGATACTTCTCATTACATTCTACAACTCCGTCAAATATATAATTACTTTATATTAGAAATTATTGCTGTGAACTCATCAAATACCCAATAATGAATTTCTTTGTTTGCCTATAATACGAAGGATTTTTCCTTCTAATTTTTATGGATGGAATAGTGCACTAATCATTACAGGGTTGCCTTCTATTTTTCGGGATTTAGCAACCAACTGTTGCAATCTGACTACTGAAGTTGTATCGTAAATTAAGATATTTTTGTGGAATGTAGATTTTTGTTTTTGTAGGATCTCATAGTAGAGCCAGCTCTACTATGAGATCCTCTAAAATAATTTCGATATTTTTAATATATGCCCTAGTATTTTCTCCAATAATTTATTCAGTGCCGTCAGCGGGAAAGTTGATTTATCTCAAATCAATATTATGAGCCAATTTATATAATCATCCAGAACGGAATAAGTCGAACACCTATTGAAAATTCATTGAGTTTAAATCTTAATAACCTTATCCACCGATAACAGAATATTTAATGTAAAGCTTACCGCAATGTTAAGTCGTCCAGCCGCAAATGTCCCCTGAGATATGGAGCTTATCAGCAAATTTCACATGGTATCATTGCACATTGAGTGAGATCTTGCTGAATTCAACGGTTTTGATTGACATAGTTGAATTTTTCTGTGGAGACAAACTATGTAGTCGAATAAAAGAAAGTAAATTCGAAGTACAGTTCAAAATAGTTATCTAAATTTCTTTCGTAATCAATCAATATTCAGACAAACTTTGTTTTATAAATTGAAAAATTGATTTGGAGACTACATCACTGTATTAGCATATATATATATATATATATATATATATATATATATATATATATATATATATATATATATATATATATATATATATTTGATCAATATATCGAAATATTTGAAATAAAACTCACAGGGAGCTTCCTACACGAATGTTTTCAACGAGGACGAACCTGTTATTTTCGATAGTGAATATTGAATGGGCTTAGAAAAAAATCATCGATCATAAGAACGATGATAATAGGATACAATTGTTTCATCATTATCATGAATCGATATTTTAATGAATTTACAATCTTATTCAATCAATCAATCAAGAATCGATGACTTTCAAAACACCGACAGGTCCTAGATCCGAATGAGGGGAACAACAATTTGTGAAAATTCACGTGAGCTACCTCTATCGAAGAAAAGACTAACAAACTCCCCCTAGCGTTCTACATTCTGACTCATGACAACATTAGTGCGAGTACGCTTGGCTTTGTGGACATTTCATTAGAACACGACAGAAATCTGTCTGCAATGCAAAGAATGGTCCCATGTAAATTCCCTCCAGATCACGCCACGGCAGGCAAAAGGATAGCGAGTTTCAAGATTCACGAATCATTCATACTAGTAAATACTGAGACTCTTAATCGAAATATCGAAATATTTGAGATAAAACTCTCAGGGAGCTGTCTACACAAATGTTGTCAACGAGAACGAACCTATCACTTTCGAAAGTGTATATTAAGTGCGCTCCAAAAAAATCATCAGTGCCTTGTTGTATAAAAGAATTTATATAACAATGCACTGTTGATATTTGTTCTACAATTATTACTGTGAAGTTACTCCGAAGGTAACGGGTCATTTTTTAAGATTTAAGTTTTTAGGTTGGCGGCAATGGTTGGTAATGGTATCCAAACATCGTTTGTTAAAGTGAAAAGTTTTCAGGATGCTTTGTCATTTCATCATGAAAAGACTAACGAACAAGCATTGATTGAAAGTTGTTGAAATTTAGTATCAAAATTCGTGCTCTGTGAAAAATGTGTATTGTTTGCTACGACTATATTATGGTCGTCATAATCGATCTGGTGAATCAACAACTCGTGCGGTTATCATCAAATTTCGCATCAAGTTAACTTTGTTGGACATCAAACCATTGTCTTCCATGCGTACAGTGCGTATTGAAGAGAATGTTGCAGCAGTAGCGTACAGTGTTAATAAGCCTCGTGAAATGTCAATTAGTCGCTGTTCTCAGCAATTGGGCATGTGTTACTCAACCACATGGCAAATTTTACGTGTTGATTTGGGACCGAAAGCCGATAAAATTCAACTTTTGCAAGGATTGACGCCGAATGACTTACCACAACGTCTTATTCTTGGTGAATGGACCTTAGAACAGCTTAATGAAAATCCGCTGTTTTATCGTGAAATTGTGTTGAGCGATGAGGCTAATTTCTCACTTAACGGATATGCAAATAAACAGAACTGTCGCAACTGGATTGATGAACAAAAACATGCCATACAAGAATTATCGATGCATCCCGAAAAAACGACACATTTTGGTGTGGTTTATGGACTGGTGGCATCATCCGTGCATTTTTCTTCAAAGACGACCGTGAAAGAAATGTTACCGTCTACGGTTAACGATATCGAGCTATGATACGCAACTTTTTTTGCCCCAGTCGGCCGAGTTAAAGTTGTTGGATATGTGGTTTCATCAAGACGGTGCCACATGCCACACAGCTCGTGAAACAATGGAAATGTTGAAGGATGAATTTGGTGAGCAGCTTATCTCTCGAAATGTCCCTGTGAATTGGCCGACAAGATCATGCGATTTGACGCCTCTGGATTATCCCTTGTGGGGTTATGTAAAGTCGTTAGTGTATGTGGACCAGCCGAACACGATTGAAGCCTTACAGAATAACATAACACGCGTAATTCGTGGGATACAGGCCGAATTACCCGAAAAAGTGACGCAAAATTGGACCTTCCGAATGGACTATTTGATACGGAGCCGCGGACAACATTTACATGAAGTTGTCTATAAAATGTAAATGGCAAAGGCCAAGTTATCAATTTCAATACAAATATGGAATATATGATGCAAATTTAGTGTTTCATTCGATTTAAAATAAAATTACGCTCAAAAAGTTACCCATTACATTCGTTTCTCAAATTATAAATTGAGTACGAGTATTCCCAAATGCATTGTATTCGAATATTATTGCATATTACGTGTATATATACGTAAAATGCAATACTTTTCGAACCCAATCACATTTGGAAATACTTACATTCAAAATTCAAGAAGTATATTATGAACAGTATTGGTCGTAAGACGTTGGGTTGTGATTCGCTCTCCCTAATATGTGACTCACAGCTTGTACTGTTAAAAATTAAAGGCCTTCCATGTCGTTTAATAAAACAAGGGCGAAAAATTCATTTTTCCAAAAAAAAATTAAACTGTATAAAATTAATTTGTAAAATTATTTTGAATATTATATCAGAAATGCAAATATTCGGATTTCAAGCAGCTGCCACAAAGCGATTTCTAGAACCCTGATCATCCATCAGATGAAAACCGTGATGAATTCTCAGTAGTTCGACGGTATTGTGACTCTCTCTAATTTCCGGCTTACTGATGCTGGCGGGTTCGTTTCCCAACGTGTTTCTGGGACGGAATTGCACTTAAACTGTAAATCCAACTTTCCCACAAGCACATAGTGCTTATGAAAGTAAAATAATATTCATGACAACGTTTTGCAATGAAACTAAATTATAATTATGCAAGCATGTGACGTATCAGTGTCGGTTTTTGATAAAATTTATTGAATATTCGAATTGGTTCAATATATTCAATGAAAAATATAAGGTAAGTTTCAGCGAATTAGATAAGTTTTTTTCTTTCATTTCAAAGCATTTTATTGAATGCAGTTGTCCTTTTATAAGCACTTAACTCTGTGATTGTGCGAAAGTTGAACCTACAGATTAACGCCGATTTATAACGGCCCAAAACACGGTGGGAATCGAACCTACCAGCATCAATAGGCCGGAAGCGCTAAAGAGTCACTATACCGTTCGGATACTGAGCCTCTATTATTTGTCAATCAATTTGTGGTGTTACACGATACAATTGTCAAGCCCGAAGCAGTTCAGCAATTAATATTATTCTGTCGACCGACGCCAGTATTTTTCATTCACTTCATGAGTTCTCAAAATAAAATGTTTTTCTCAACCAAAATATTCATGCCTGACAATTGAAATGAACATCTGCATGTTTGTCATACACCCTTTGAATAAATCAAGCTCGAATTTTTCCTTCAGCCCATCTGCTTGAAAAGAATGTCATAAAACAGCTGTATTTATAACCTCTACATATTGAAAAACTGATTGTTTTGATAGAAATATCGACGAGAGGCAAAATTTTATGAGTCATTTCGTCAACACGGGTTTCGATTCATGGCAATATTATGACTGACGATATATAATTTAATGCTAATAATATAATACATTACAGTTAGATACTTCAGTTTTATTCGATAATCTACATAAAAATTCCGTATGCAGATGCCACATGCTGCATTTTATCATTGCAATAAAATTACCCACTTGGAAATTTGAAGTATCAGCTATATTCAAAATATCGACGAAACACATGTGAACGTCTGGTTTGATGTAATGTGATCGCACTTGTAGAGGTCCATATATCTATTCAACCATGCGGTTCGACTATTTTCATTGATTTTGATATTACTCTAATTGAACTGGTCGAGCTTTATGAACTTGGTGAACTATAAACATCTGTTGAACAGATTGTTGTTTATAGATAGAAAAATTCACAATCAAAAATAAAGGCATATCAGACCTGACTCTTGTCAGATTTCGATAGTGCTTTTGATCGTTTAAGTGAAGGCGGGATCTCTTCTCATTGTAACACTTTTCACATGATAACTTCCTTATAACTTCTATATAAATTCCATAATATTGCATTTAAAGAAACACGTCTTAAGATCATCGAAATTTCACATTTTACAACCAGTTTCTGCTACTTCTTCTTCAGAAAGTAAGATTGAATGGAATGCTAAACTGAAAGGTGCATTAGCATTCTTAGCAGAAATTCTACATGTCTATGAGCAAGGTTTATGTGTGGTAGTCTCAGAAGCAATGGAAATCATAGAACTAAGGAACGTGAAACTTAGAGTAATCAGGAGTCAGCCATTCAATATCAGTCAATAATTCAACGTATGAACATTCAACCTGAAAAAAAAGACTACATTATTTGTTGTAGTCTGACAGTGACTACTGTCAGTCTAATACAATGACAGGTGGTTGCGACTGCCATAACTATTTGATTGGTGAGAGGAAATATGCTATGGGAGTGCGACTAAGTATCGTACATCAGTAGCACAAAAACTGATGCGAAAACATTGATGCGAATTTACATTATGTAATATTGAGAATTATTGCCAATATAGCTTTCATTTGCTATATTAGAGTATACATAAGTTTCTAAATCAATCTTCATTATCATCACATATGTCAATTTTATGAAAAAAAAATCTCATCTTTTCTCTCTTAGAACAGGGTCGATAATTTTTGACACCATGAAAAGTTTCAGTAGAATGGAACCTATTGGAAAAGGATGACGATATAATGAAGATGAACGAAAAATAACTCACATGTGATTGGAAGTAGGGGTGGGTTTCAAGATGTAAAAAAAGGTGCATCACGATTTCTGGCACCACAGGAAATACTACGGTAAAAAGTTGACAAGGAAAATTGTAGGTTATGAAAACATCTACAACTTTTGAATTCAAATATTTTTCACAAAACCTCAAACACTATGTGTAAAATTCGAATAACCAAGTTTTTGGATTTTCATGTTTTTCACGAAAACATTTTTTTTTCACTCAGATTGGTATAAACCTACCTTTTAATATCCTAAACACACTAAAATTTGGTTAATACAAAACAATAATTTTTTTCACCTTACCCAATATCGAAAGTGCACCTTAATTTTTGATGAGAATTTTGTATTGAAAATAAGGGTACTTTTTCGATTTTGAGTCGAAATAATGACGAAAAATAGATATTTCGAATCAAACGAATAACATTGTGTATGCGACATGAAACCGTGTGTCTTCAATAATTTTTATGAAAGAAAATTCAATTTTTTTATAACAGAAAGAAATGAAAAACAGAGAACGCGGTTATTCGAATTTATTTTTCATTGAATTTGAGATTATGTGAAAAGACGTTGAATAAGAAAGCTTTTCGATATCTACAACTTCGCTATTCATTTTTTTCCCATAGAAGTCATAGTTCCGCCAGAAATCGAGATAAACCGTTTTCTACCATAAAAGCTCATCCCCTTCCAATTTTTAACTCTATATAGTCCGTAAATTATTCCTGATCTCATTCATTATTATAATAATTGTTTTCTCAATGGGCTATATTTTCTCTTGGTTTCAAGAATTATGGTCTGGTCCAAGTGAGATAAGATGAGGTTTTTCCTATTGATAGTGGCATATCTTATCTGATGATGATGAAGATTAATTTAGAAAGTTTTTTTTATCATAAATAATGAAATCTATACTGCCGGTCGCCGTGGCTTAGTCGGCAGAATATCCGACTAAGGTGCGGTAAAACTCGGGTTCGAGCCTCGATGAAGGTAGGGATGTTTGTGTTTGTCCTGATTCAAGTAGTTTAAATAATGATATATGCTGAGTAATGTACATTGATTAATGCCCTAATGCCATTCGGAACCCGCGTTACACTGTAGGTCAACTGAATGAAAAAAATCTATACTGCCCTAAATCCTAATTTCATATATTGAAATTTGATCAATGATTATAGTTTTTGTACTCGCACTCCCATAGCGTCTATTCTCTCAATTGTTATTGTAGCTTGAGCCGCCTGACATCTTATCTCCCTTTTTTTCAAATCGCTCAGACAAGTACATTCGTACATTTCTATATAAATCTCAATTTCACAGAATAAAGTTCATTTCAATTGATACACTGCACACCTACAGTCTGCAGTGTATCAATCTGTCAGTATCTGTCAGGTACTCGTGCGCATCGAAAACGCCTCTCAAGTATTTTTTAAATTCTCAATGAATGAATAAAATCATATAAAAATTTCGAGCTGACAGTTTATTACATAGTTTATTATGCTTTATGAAGTAATGAATGTTTTGGAAAACGTCTTTGAACGAATTGTAGATCCCTTATAGAAGCCACGTATTGTGGATTCCAAGCAACATAAGCATAATATAGTTTTTGTTAACGATTGATGAGGCAGTTACTTGGAGAGAATGATATTTTGTAATATTAATTTGAATTTTGTCATATAGCACATAATACGCAAGACGCGCATTTCGAAGTATAACTTCCTCATCAGATGTTAAAGTAACACAATTTTACAAAGATGCACATTTTTACCTGTAGATAACCTATATTCGGGCAATCTAGAGTAGGTTCAACTGTATTCTTTAAATAGTACCAGTGTTAATTCAGCATCTTCAGAAGAAGTTGCGCGTCATGCGTATTATCAAATGAAAATTCCAATGAGTAATTCATTTCTGTTTCAATCGGATTCAGGTACTTCATGGGAACACAGTTGATTCAGATTGAGATATTCATAACAAAATTCTAATTATGTTAAACATAAAATGTTATGTTTTGTAAGAACTGAAACAATGTTATTCATTTTAGAGGCATGAGTTTTCAGAGAACTTCGTTCGAACCACCCACTCGCATTCGGAATAGCTTCTCGAAGAATGTAGCATAAAGATTATTCACTACTACCGATTGTTTGACGCCGTTTGTTTAGTTCTT
Organism: Henosepilachna vigintioctopunctata; assembly: GCA_030704895.1. Classification (NCBI taxonomy): domain Eukaryota; kingdom Metazoa; phylum Arthropoda; class Insecta; order Coleoptera; family Coccinellidae; genus Henosepilachna; species Henosepilachna vigintioctopunctata. Next base: position 15,845,944 of record JARQZJ010000091.1, read on the forward strand.
TGATGAAGAAGATCACTTTGATGTTGTATGTAGAGATAAAAAAAAATCCTATTATTATTATTATCGTTATTACGATTGTTCACCATGAGGAGAGAGATAGAACGTGAATTCGGAATTAGAACTTTTGCTTCGTCTTTTGTGCTTCCCAAAAGCGTTTCAGCCTCTCTGAATGCTCCTTTTTCCGTTCGTATGACCATTTTATTCCAGGATGGCGATTTGATTCTTGCACGAACTTCGCATGGGGGATTATATAATGACACTCAGTTCGATCTTCGAGGTTTCTTATATAGATCTGTTGTAGATATTTTTAGACCTGTTTTAGCCACTCTGTTCCGCAATTACTCTTCATAATTATATCGAGTAGTTTCTTCGGTATTCTGGACTGTTGCATGCTGTAGACATGTGCATAGAATTTTGCTCGTCGTTTTCTGATTTCTTCCGTTATCGTATTTGTCTTTTGATACAGTTCATTTTGAGGTCTTCTCCACCAAAAGCCATTGATTGACCCGTAAATCGTTCTAAAAATTTTCCGTTCTTGTTCTTATATTTCTATAATTCTTGAATGACCATCAATTACCATTGTTTAAGATGCGTTGATTGCTTTTTGAAGAATAGTTGTGGTATAATGCATCAATTTGACGAGTCTCGAAATGCACTTCTTGTTATAGAACGCCCATATTAACTTGTAGGCCCTTTGCAGCTTGGTAGTTCTCTGTTCAGTAGCGATTCGATTTAAATCTGAGGACTGTATAAATTTTCAGAGGTATTTAAAATCGTCGAATAAAGCTTATTTTTATCATTATTATTATTATTATTATTATTATTATTATTACTGTTATTCTCCAGTTATTATCAGCTCCGGCACTGGTTTCAAAGTTGAATTGCGGGGCTAAACCTAAGCAACTCAACAATCTGTCGGTTACTTTATCCTTGTAGGAATTTTCTGACTATGTGACATGTCTGCAATTTTTAGCACTTTCGGAACTACACAGGTTGTTTTTATTGCAAGGGGACTTACGTACGCCGCATCTACATATATTCCACATACTTAGTATCTCACACTTCAGGTCCGTATATTTCCTGATATTCTGTTGAATGGTGTTCATCAAGTTGAGAGTGTTAGATACCGCTTTGTCTATCAGGTGGGCTTTCTTGTTGATTTCGCCCAAAAGAACTATGTCTGGTCTATTATTATGTATCGTGCGGTCTGTAATCATAGTTCAATCTTAATGTAATTGGTGTTCTCTAGCACTGACTGTGAGGTGTTATATTTTTTGTTAACAGTCTGGTCTTCACAGCTAGGGCATGATGGACTATGCAAGCTACTTGTTGTGCCTTTGAGTGAAGTCGTTTTGAGCAAGAGATGTGCAGCCTCTAGTGATATGCTGATGTTTTCAGTCTTTTCAGTGTGTACTCTGTATCAGATAGCTTTATGTAGGCTTGAGTGCTGACTACGGTCATGAAAATATATTCGGACATCTGAAATCTGTGTGTTTGTGTAGGCTAACTATATCTATCACACCCATACCACCATCATCTGTCTGTAGGGTAAACTTTTCGATACTGATATTTTTGTGATGCATGCAGTTCCTGGTCATTTTAGGACGGATCTTCCTCTCAAGACCTTCTAGATATGTCTTTGTCCAGCTGATGATTCCAAATGAATAAGTGAGCGATGAGATGACGTACATATATATTCATAGACTTTACTACGTTTCTGTTATTTAACTTGGTCTTCAAGACAGCTCAAAAGCTATCTCTAGATTCTTTTGTTAGATGCCTTTTAATGACGCTGTGCTATATTCGTTTTGATTGTAGTGTCCCTAGGTATTTATAGTTATCATCCCCATCCTCTGATTCGACTTTTTCTCCTTGCATAGTGTTATATCCTCTTAGCTCTGTCTTTCACTTTCGAATATTGAGTGTTCGACATTTGTCCAAGTCAAATCCCATCTCAACATCTGTTGTAAACAGTTCCACTGTTTTGATCAGATGATTCAACGTATTGGATTTCCTGCATAGAGTTTTAGGTCATACATATATAGTGAGTGGAATACCATCTGACTTTGTGTAGGGCCTTTTAGATTGTATTATCCGTATTCAGTTGTGGTGAGTGCCCTGGACATCGGGTAAAGTGATGTTAATAATTAACTATTAATTATTCAAAATGAAAATTATAATAATAATTATTAATGATAATAATTTTGAATTAGTAAAAATTATTATTAATAATTATAATTATCAATTATGATGTTAGTTATTATTACTATCATCAAATTATCAATACTCTGAAGTAGGAGGTCTCGATATTTTGAACAATCAGTAAAACAAAAGTGATGTTAATTATTAACTATTGATTGTCAATAATAAAAATAATAATCATTATCAATAATAATAATTATGAATTAGTAATAATAATTATTAATAATTATAATTATCAATTATGACGTTAGTTATTATTATTATTATTATTATTATTATTATTATTATTATTATTATTATTATTATTATTATTATTATTATTATTATTATTATTATTATTATTATTATTATTATTATTATTATTATTATTATTATTATTATTATTATAATTATAATAATAATTATTATTATTATTATTATCACTATTATTATTATTATCATTATTATTTTTGAATCATCAATACTCTGAAATAGGATGTCTCGATATTTTGTGAACTTACCAGTGAAATTTTCATATGGATCTGGCCTATAGCGTTCGGAATTGCTCTTTCAATCATTCCTTGCTCTCGTATCAATATGCTGATAACAAATTGAGTGTAATAAATGGCTTGATCAGTTGAGAGAGTATCGTATGATTTCAGTACAATATGAAGTCATAATACTCCGAAACGGTCGCTTGACGTCTGTCGGAATGTTGTTGTAATAAGCAACTTTTCATTCTTGAAAATTGTGAATTCAGTGCCTTTTCCAATGTAGAATTATTCATACTAAAAGAATTCTTATTATCATCGCTTCAGGTTTGAAAGAAATTGAAGAACAATACAGGACGAAATTCTATCCTGAAAGAATTTTAAGGAGATCACATTGGGGCGGCATTGTAAATGTTTGGATATGCCATATTTATTTTGGAAAACTGACTTCCTCTGGCACCAATTTACTCGGAGCCCTTATAAATATTCATCAATCTTTGTTAAAATTCGCCTTTGATTCGAAGTCAAAGTGAAGGTTTCTGAATGAGAAAAAGGACGTCATGATTTCATAAGAGAACTTTCCTTCAGAATGCTATTCACCTGTTGAAATTGAATCCTTAAAAATTAAAAAAACATCTTATGAAAATGGCAAAAAGCATTCTACGATATTGAAAGCAGCCTGCATATTATGGATGCAGAAAACGTGAAACTTTACCGATAATAATGGAAAATAATTCCATGAATTTTCTGATGAGAAATGTATATTCAATAATAAAATAAATTAAAATTTCATTGATATTTTAGAAACACATATATACTATTTGAGATGAACTAACAAAAAAAGAAGAACCAGTTTTGAGAACCAGAACTGAGTTTTAAACTCAGTTCAGTCTTGAAAATGAGCTAACGCTCGAAACATGTTGACTATACATATTGTTAAATAAATCGTGAAACATTGAGCCAAGAGTTTAATTTATTTTAATATAAAATATTTTCAATATGAAGACACTTCCGGTTATACCGGAAGTATATTTCAACTACATATTATTGAAAGCATATATTAATATATATTATTACATCTTCAGATTCCTCGGAGAATTCTGGATATAGTTTGTGTATAATGTGCTGCACCTTAGTCCAATCGTTTTTGACGTATTTTGAATTTTATGTTCGAAATGACGTTTTCAGATCAAAACATAATCATCAGTTTTTCCCATACGGAAGCTTTTATTATGTAATTTGGGTTCGGTTTCTTGAAGAAGAAGATCGACCTCACAAGTCTTTGTTCAATATTTCCAAAAATATGAGCAGAGAGGTATCAAAACAGGAAAATAAAAAATGAATTTAAAAAGAGACAAGATTCATAAATAAATCCCCTTTTTTATAATTTTATCGAATCAAGCTTCAAAAATAAAAGTATATGGTTTGTATAAGATCATCTATTCCGAGAAGTTTTAATTACCCAGATATTCGGCAATTTAACATTTTTCTTCTACTGGTGAGCTATGCGCCTAAAACATTAAGTTGGTTTGAGTTGGCTATGAAGGCGTTAGAACAAGCAAAAAAATATGCTGTCATTTACTGTACTGAAAATCGAAAAATTTATATCAGTTACCGTTAATAATACGGTAGGTGGTGAAAAAATTTCTATTGTCAATATGTACGTCGGGATCTTTAAATTTTACAAATGAAGATTATTCAAATTTATCTTTGATTTTTGTAGAATGTGATAAAGTAATTTCGAGGACATGTGATACAATAATGACGAGATATCCAGAGAAACGAAAACTAACACCAAAAACTGTTGAAAATTATAGGATCATAGAAAACTTCAAGAACGATAGATAGGTTAAAACTAGAGTACATAAAAAATACCAGTTGTTAAGACTGATTAAAGAACTTATTTCAGTGAATGTTCAAACTGATGCCCTTGAACTTCAAGACATTTTTCGCACCTAAGCAGGAACTTGAGAGCATGAGTAGCTCTTCTTATTGATAGAGGATTCAGATCTTCAAATGCTGCTCCGACGCGCCGCATGCAGTCCTCCACGGTGGTTACTGCGATGTTGAATACTTAATTTTTGACTGTCACCCAAATAGAATAATCGAGTACTCAGAGATCAGGGGACCGAGGAGGCCAAAGATGTGGCTCATTATTGGGTTGATGGTTGATCCATTGATCGTAAAACAAGTCTTGTTTTACTATCAATGTTGTTGATGATTGTTGACTAAATGACCATTATGTGGAGGCGCCCCATCATGTTGATAAAATATATTTCTATGATCAGCCAGCGGTAAGTTCTTCAGAAAGTCATCTTCAAAATTTCTCAAGATGTTCAGATAGCTACCACCTATAAGTTGAAGAACGTATACAACATCCAGAGGCTTTAAAAATCTCTATCTTGCCATTTAAATTACCTTGGTAGAATTCTAGGGCAACGAGGGAGTAAGATTTACTGCACAATACACGTTAAACTGCCAGTATTTTTGAGAAATTAGGTCCTCAAATGGATGTAGATTTCAATCGCTCTAATAATAGGAATTTTTTTGACAAAACACTCCATTTTTTGTGAATTCAGCTTCATCTGAGCGAATGATATTATGAAAAAAAGAATTATTTTCTTGTGATCGAAGTAAAATCAATCCACAAAACTCCTCTCCTCAAGAAAAGTCTCTTTTAATTGCTGGACTATAGAAAATACTTATGGATGAAACTTGTGTTTTCATGATATTCTCAGAACAGATATTTCAGATAATCCTGATTTTAATGCCACCGGATCCATACTTCTTGAAGTTTTTTATAATCCTTTCAACAGTTTTTGATGCTGGTTTCTGTTTCTCTGGATATCTCGTCGGAATGTCGACGGACATGTCCCCGAAATTACTTTATCACATTCTCCATAAATCGTTAATAAATTTAAATAATCTTCATTTGTTAAATTTAAACGTCCTGGCATTTTAATGGAGCTTGTTTCATTCGGTAAATGACACTATATTGCTTTGTTTGTTGTAACGCCGTCATAGCTAACTCATATTAACTGAACATTTAGGCGCATTGATCAGATAAAATCATAAAAATAGGAGGTTTCTAGTTGGAAAAATTTAATTTTGCCGTTTTTTTTAATTCAATTTTTAGTCCCGTTTCTTGAACACTCTGTATTCATATTTTTGGAAATATTATACAGAGACTTGTAAGGTTGATCTTCTTCTAACAGAAATCCAACCCATGTTAGATAAAAAAGGCTTTCGTATTGGAAAAATTGATGATTATGTTTTGAATATAAACAAAATTCAATCACTTTTGATTTACACTTTTATTGATAACATAGCATGCGCGTTTCGTCGTTACGAACGACTTTTTTGATGCTACTAGAAAACTGACAGCTTAGTCAGTACTGACAGATAGTCAGTATTCTAGAAGCATCTGAAAAAGTCGTTTTTAACGACGAAACGTGTCATGCTATATTATTAATAAAAGTGTAAATCAGAAGTTCAAGTGGTTGAATTTTAATTCATATTCAGTTATAATGGATTTACATCAAGTAAACGCCAACATGATTCAAGATTATGTTTTGGTGTTAAAACGTCAAATTGAACATAAAATTCAAAATACGTCAAAAACGGTTGGACATAGGTATAGCACATTATACACAAAATGTGTCTTGCATTTTTCGAGGAATCCAAAATTGCAATAATATATAGGTTGTTTTTTTTTAAATATAGAAGATGACATCTACTTCCGGTATAAACGGAAGTACCAGTTATTATGTAGCTGGATGGCCCCCATCAACTTTAGTGTACTGCCAAATTTTCAGATCTCTCAAGAGAACAGCATTCCAGATATGGATCGATGGATTTCCCGAAGGACCAGACCGTATATATATATATATATATATATTTATATATATATATATATATATATATATATATATATATATATATATATATATATATATATATATATATATTTAAAAATATATATAAGTATATGATACATATAGATATATACCCATTATTATTTATTACACAAAAAGATATCATTTTAGTCATCTAATGAAAATTTTTCTCGGACATATTCGTTCCATGTTCTTTATATTTCTATTTTCTATAATTTCTTTGACGGCTATTTCACGTTATTCGTAACCGAAAATTATTCGGTTTTTAATTACCTTCAATTTTAATTGAGAAATCATTGAATATCTCTGCGCTTTTTTTCATCGCCACTACAGGTCACCAATAAATTTCAATATATTTTTTTTTTAACCGTTTAGCATTATTTTTTTATTTAAGCGTTGAAGTTATTTCAAGGTAATTGAATTGAGTTTTGACGTTGACTTCAGAATTGTTTTGAAACTTATGAAAATTTAGTATAAAGCGTGCAATATCAATAATTCATGTCGACAAAATAATTAAGCGGAAAAAAAATAAGTCAAGGTTGAAGTGATGGGATAAGTTTGAAAGTTAACAAAAACTTCAAGAAAGTTTTGAAGGTTCAATGAATTAAACTGTTGAGAATGCAAAATGGAAGAGAAATATTTCAAGGGGCATTTTGTTTCGAGTTTGAAATACCAAACGCAATTCAAACTATGAATACTTACGGAATATATGCATATCGATCGGACAGTAAATATTTTTTATTTTAACATATTTTAACAATTTAATATTTTTACAAATAATTGAACACTTATTCTGATTGTTCATCTGGAGCTTTTGTTAGGTTAACGAATTTTCTGTTATAGGTGCCATGAAGAATATGAATTCCCAAAAGACCACTAAGAGGTTTACCTGAAGTTTCTGTGGTGATTCACGGTGAGTAAGATATTTTATTTCTGACTGATTATTGTTCAGGTTTGATTGTATTAAATTTTTTAATTGCGTATAAAAAAACGGAGAATGCATTAGTCTGCCTCAACTTCTTCAAAATAAATTTTTTTTCATCGAGTACAATGAAAATATCACCATAAAATTTTCAGATATAATATGAATATATCTGTGACCTAAAGGGAATCTCCTATTCCGATATTCTTGAAATTCGATTTTCCCTACTTCAAGATACAACAAAATGTCTTCACTTAGAGTCACTTAAATTTGAGAATGAAAGAATCGATCAAGTCCATTCATGATAATTGTTAAGGAGGGCTCAAAAACGTTTGAAATAAAAATTTTTATAATATTAGGTATTTCAATTGATATGGTCATGTTTAAAATAGGTTGGAGTTCATTCCTGGTCAGAAATTTATTTAAACAGTCATTAATGTTCAGATTTACACAAAACTTGTTGTTGGACTGGCCGGTTCTTGCCAAGTCTTTGTGAAAAGGTTGGAAAATAGATTAATTACGAAAAAGTGAGACAACATTGTATTTTCTGATCAGGCAGTGATATAATTTCATTTGCTACAAACAAAATCTGAACATTTATAAAATTTTTGTCTCCTCGTCAGTGCTATACTTAGACATTGAAGTTTACTGTGGCACGTAATTTTTTGCTGAAGTCATGACATGAACAAATTTATTTTGTTTCAGTTTTTGACGTTCTGTATATAATTTATTATCATCAATAGTTGGTAAAGAGATGGGCTCTGCAATTCTTCTTTCAATTTTCTTGAAAACATTTTCAAAAGTTAGAAGAGAGACTGATGCGCTACATTCGAAGATCGTGCCATTGTCGTTTTTTTCATACTGCATTTTCCGATATTTTGATATGGAGATTTTGTTCCTTTCATGGATGGATTCTTGACAAATTAATCCTGTAATTAATACTTATCAACCTTAATTAATTATAATTAATTATAATTATAATTACATAAAACATTCTCTTTGTCTTATAATAATATATAATAATAATAAGTTCTTTATTTTCAACAGGTATAACACCCAATTACAGAAAATGATAACATTATATATATTGAATACATAACTAAGTAATAACTACAAAATTTAGAAAAAAGATTTAACTAAATAATTAAACAAAAGATTTAACAAAGAGATTAATCTAATCTAAATAAAAAAATAGTAACTTATAACTACATTATAGCATCAATGGGTATAACATCCAATTACAGAAAATAATAACATTATATATATTGAATACATAACTAAGTAATAACTAAATAATTAGAAAAAAAGATTTAACTATATATTACACAAAGATTTAACAAAGAGATCAATCTAATCTAAAAAAAAATAGTAACTTATTACTACATTATAGCATTCAATGAAATATTACAGATAACTCAATCTAAATCAATTAATTCAATCAATTTTCGTTGTTCACATAACTCCTGATAATAGATTCTATGGAGTCAAAGTGAATGTCACAATTACTGGCAATTCTATTCAGTGTAGACTCCATGAACCAAATCGGGGATTGCATAAGGGAGTTGGTCCTCGGAGTCTCTAGGTGAAATAATTCTGTATTACGAGAATTTTGCCTAGGAACACGAAATTTCAAAGCGGACAAGAGAGGAGGACAATCAATACTATTGTGCAGTAATTTGTACAAGAATTTGAGCGATAAAGTTTCTCTCCTGCTCTGCAATGAGATAAAACTAAATCGACTCAATAATTCGTTATGATTGACTCCTCTCTGTGGATAAACTTTATCCTCCCTCCACACTAAGAATTTCAAGAACCTTTTCTGAATAGCCTCAAGATGGCGTTGATGGCAAGTGTAAATGGGATGCCAGATCGTGCTGCCATACTCCAACTTGCTACGGATTAGGGTATTGAATAGTCCTATCAATGTTGAAGAATTATTGAAATATTTGCCATTACGTATAACGAATCCACACATTTTCGCAGCAGATGAAATAAGTTGGGTGATGTGTGGGACAAAGGAAAGCTTCTGGTCGAAGACTACACCAAGATCTCTCGCCTTATCTGAACGAGAGAGAACCTGACCACCGACGCTATAATCACAATCAATGCGATCCCTTTTCCTTGTGAATGAAACAACATTACACTTTGACACATTTAAACTCAAATAATTGTTCTCGCACCAACTAGCAACATGGTCCAGCGCGAGCTGAAGTTGAGCACAGTTGTCCTGTGATCTTATTTCATGATATAGTTTCAAATCATCTGCGAACATCAAATGTGGAGAATGAATATTATCCATCAGATCATTTACGAACAGAATAAATAACAGCGGTCCAAGATTAGACCCTTGAGGTATTCCAGAGGTAGGAATGAACTCAGACGACTGTATACCCTCCAGCTGTACGAATTGACGTCGTTCAACCAGGTATGAATGAAACAGGTTGGTGAGACTATCAGTGAATCCAAATTTGTTGCGTAATTTCTGTACCAACAGCGCATGAGCAACTTTATCAAATGCTTTCTGAAAATCTGTGTAGATCACATCAACTTGACCGGTGTAGTCTAGTACCTCAGAAACGTACTGTGAAAATAGCATTAGATTGCTTGAACAAGATCTCATTGACATGAATCCATGTTGCTCAATCTTGATGCTATTTCTGACGGCTGGATATATAACATTATAGACCACAATTTCAAAAAGTTTGGAGAAGTTTGATAAGATGGATATTGGCCTGTAGTTGTTTATAACAGAACGATCACCTTTTTTCAAGACAGGTACTATCTTGGCCGATTTCCATATTTTAGGAAAAATGGCTTTGCTTATTGTAAGATTGAAAATATGTGTTAATGGATCCGAAAGTGCATAAATACAATCTTTCACAATAAAACTTGGTATTTTATCAGGACCAGACGTAAGTTTATTGGAGAGTTTCTTTGCGGCAATAATGATTTGTTTCCGAGTTATTGAAATGATATTTATCTCGTCATTACAATCTGAATAGTCCACCTCACATAAATTGTTGTTCAAAGATGTATCATAATATGTACTTATCATATATGTACTTATAATACATCAATGTGTTTGCCTGAGCTCCGAATTATGTTCGCGTCTTCGGTATATTCTATCGTGATTTCGCTTTTGGATTTCGATTGCTTTTTAAAACAACGGTCGCACGGTTAAAAACTGTGCCCTGGCACTCGGTATCGATGATGTATAAGGTTGAATTTTTCAAGTTCAACTAGGCCATACAGGAACTGCTCCAGAACGTTTTTTTTTATTCTGGGACGCACAGTTGTCAAATAATAAGTTGACTTGGGGTCGAATGTGTGGGGTCGAACATAAAGTGTGAAAGTAGGCAACATCATTTTGACCTTTGGCTGCAATAGTTTCATCATATCAATGAAGAACTCTCTCCAGAACTACCAAGAGTTATGCAGAAGTTGTGAACCCATAGTTGAATTTTGTGAAACAATCCACCACTGAAAGATACTGGAAGCGGTACATTCCGTTGAAAAACAAAAGTTATTAGCTCATCTGCTTCGCGAGTCTTGGCTATAGCGTTTCTATTTTTGAGATCATCATAGACGGTCTCAGCTTTGCGTATACGCAAAGATTCCTCAAGTTCCAGAGCTTTTTTCTGAGTAGGGGAATTCTCGGTATTTATTTTGTTCAAAAGTTTGTCACACCTCTGATAGTTGTCATATTTTGGTTTTCCAAAGGATACTCTGAAATGTTCATTGAAAAATTTCCTAAAGTACCTGTAACAAACCAATGGATTTATATGTCTTTTTCGTAGTATTGATCTGGTTCATTTTTTCCAGATATAACTCATGGATTTTTGAGATCTTCATCAGTGGTGAGAGATGATAGTGATACAAGTTATCCCTTCTACGATAATAGCACTCATATTTTAGGAAGCTCAGAATATGATCCCGAATTTTTTTGACATCTGTCATGTCTTCCTCTTCTATCTATTGGAGAAGAATTACAGAGTACCCATGTGCTTTTGCAGATGTTCAAGACGACTCTTAGTTATTCCGTGTATAGATAATACATCTTCTTTACAAACTTGGTCTTCACGACCTTGAATTCGGATCCGAAAGAAATGCAGTTCAATTCTTCAAAATTTGAATAATGAGAGTTTTTACCATATAATCAAATTAGTTTAGTCTCGGTTGTTTGTCTTCTGAACGAGGCCTTTGTCGTTTCACTTTCCTCAGCTGCATCAGACCATATAAATCAGCATCCTGTAGATTTTTGGAGGGAATCAGATAAAATTTGTAGAAAACTTTTTTTACATCCATTATCGCCAATTTTTTCGAAACATTCATTCGAACAGGTACATGATTGACCTTCGTCAATCATGTTGATGCCTCGTCTGGTCGATGTTTTCGTCTGGTCGATCAGAACCAGTATTGACATTCATCTTTGCTTGGGTTCTACGCACATTTTGCTCATTTCTTTTCCACATTTTTTTCCGCCGAATCCTCTCTTTTCCTCTTTGTATAGTATCGGTAGAAGTAACGGGAGCTTCAACGTTATCTTCTCCCGAATAGCTCGAAGAAGTTTACTGCACCAGTATATTGTCTATTTTAAGGTTATCATTTTCATGCCCAGTTGTGGGTAAGTAGTCCTCATCACTTTCGCTATTTGTGCCTTCCTACGAGTCGCCACATTCTCTATCGTTGTTTGATGACATTTTTGTAGTATGTTACTAAACGAAAAAACCACAAAAACCGTTCAAAACCTGCACTTAGGAAGAGAATCGAACCCTTATTAATCGAATTGTAGATATACGAAGAGATTTTTCGACAACAGTATATACGCGAAATTATGCTTGAATAACAGATAATTTCCATAACTGGATTTGCATTGTGTGATACGAAATTATATTGAAGAGCACCAACTAAAACATTCGCATTAAAATAAGTCCCAAATTCAAGCAGGACAATTGCAGCCAAGTCAATTCATTGTAGCGCTGTGTGTCTGATTGAGAGAGAGAAATTATTAGGAAATATAATGAAATGTATTGGACAATTTTTTTTTGACGAAACATTGAAAACATTCTGCTGAAAAAATTACAGCAGATCCAAGGTCATTTTATTCGGGTTAGTGAAAGAATTTACGTATTACCAATGTTCAGAGGTTTTTAGGAATGTTCGAACTGATATATATATTTATATATATATATATATATATATATATATATATATATATATATATATATATATATATATATATATATATATATATATATATATATATATATATATATATCATATATATTTATATATTTTATTCAGTTTTTTTCACCTTTTTTTAGTGATGAAAAGTATAATTATTATATACCTTTATTTATGTTACATACGTAGCTAACAAGAAACCGACGAATTAAAGTGCGTGCAGAAGAATACATCAGTTTTGTCGATTAGCTACATATCACAAATTATCGAGCACTATGTATTATAGTGAAGCATAAAAATTTTCAAACTATGCCTTGTGACCAATTCAACTAATTCACAAAGTTCAAGGACATGATAAAAGAAACGTGTGTTCTGTTTAAAATATAAACATGAAACTAAGGAATATTACTTTTTTCATGTTTTCTGTAACTGAAAATCGCCAGTCAAAAATAATCGATAAATATATATACCTCTATCACTGACAATCTTGCAAGACAATAGTTACTCTTACAGCAATACAGTAATCTTACAATACTTGCAAGACACATTGACATCTCCGAACCTTTTCTGTTCACTGAACTCTGAAAATAGACCACAAACTCTTAAACTTTCATGAAGTTTCTTCTTTAAACCAATGCCTTTGAAACACACTAACGTGTGGATTGGAAAAATTCAATAATCAACCAATCTTCAATAACTATTTTCGTAAACTGGTATGGATAGGTGATATGAAGCATTACTTGTTGATGAATTGGATAATCTGAAAGGCTGTTGAAAGCAGAAAGTTAGGTAACAGTTGCCGATTTCGTAAACAACAGACAGTGTTCTGGAGTAATTTATTGAAGTGACCTAGTTTTCATAATGGATGAATATTTTCATTATATACGAATTTCCTTATTTATCAGCTTCTGGTAAGTCCGGATTGCAATTTTGTCGGTATTCATGGCCTAGAAGAAGTGTAATCGATATAATTCATGAACCACACAACTTTTCATAACTTGAGTTTGAATCCTATATCTAAGAAGAATTTCACATTTTTAAATAAATATCACAGAGGATATATATATATATATATATATATATATATATATATATATATATATATATATATATATATATAAATTCTGATGGTGAACGTTGACAAAACTGTATGTGTTCAGTTTTGTCTGAAGGGCAATGGAATTAGTACCTTGGATGTTAAATATGAGGACAACACTATATCATCATCCCAATCAACAAACTTTCTTGGCATATATGTAGACAGAATTTTGAGATGGACATCACACATTGAGGTCTTATGTAAAAAATTGGGTAACTCATTTTTTGCAATCTCTAGAATCAAGAACATCGTACCTAGAAGCTGTGTTATGAATGTGTATTACAGTCTTGTATATAGTCATCTAAATTATAATATTTTGCTGTGGGGCTGCTCTACAGAAATGAATAGGGTGTTCATTACACAGAAGCGAATACTTCGATTAATATTCAATATTCATCAGCGAACATCTTGTAAACCTATCTTCATTAATAATTACATACTCACCTTACCGTGTTTATATATTTATGAGTGTTTGTTATATGTTAAAGAAAATGAAGATGGGTTTATTAAATTGAATAGTAATTATGAGTATTCAACAAGAAACAGGGATGTGCTACTTATTCCTATGCATAAAACAGCTAAATTTGAGCACTCTCTCTATTGTCAGAGCATTGAAATTTTCAACCATTTATCACCTTATTTGAAAGTACTGTAAGCTCATTCGTTTAAGAGGAGAGTTAAATCTCTGCTCTTAACAAAGGCATACTATAGTGTGTCAAAGTACTTCGATGATTCGGAAGTAGGCAATAATGTATGAATCAATTTTTTGTATCATATGTTTGTATATTTTTTTGACACAAATGTTCTTCACTATGTGAAATTGTCTCAAATGTTTAATATCTCTGAGGAAATTTTTTTTCTCTTCTTTTCAATCAAAGTTGTATATTATTGTAAATATGAATTCAATCAAGATTTCTGTTTGAATCAATATTTTTGCTCGAGGGCTGAATGGGGGATCATACTCCAAACTGAAATCGGTCCTTTTTAGAGCATTTCTTCTAGTTGTAATTATTGTATCAATTGAAATGAATGTAATTTTACAATGTAAGGAATGTTTCTCAATGAATTCATATTATTATATATATATATATATATATATATATATATATATATATATATATATATATATATATATATATGTGTGTGTGTGTGTGTGTGTGTGCTAAGATTAATATATTCAAATATTGAAATATTTCGAATGAAACACTCAGGTCGCTGTCTACTCGAGTATTGTGAACGAAAACACAACTCTTCACTTTCGACAGTGAATTGATTGCTTGCCGAAAGTAACCGAATTTGTTGGATGGAAATGCCATTCAGGTGTATCATTCTCTTCAGAAATCTTCACTCGCATACATCGAACACAAACAGGTTTCGAGATGTTCCAAAGGCACCCAGGTCCTATCTTCAAAATGACGCGAATATTCCTTCGTGAACTCATCAAATGAGCTTTCTCTATGGAAGAAACAACAAAAACTCTTTCGAGCGTTGTAGATCGCTTCCTGGTAATAAGATCAGTGAAAGTTTGTAAAGGCTTTGTGGACATTTCATCCATTCAACTCAGAACATCGTCTGAAGAAGTGTAAGAATGCTTTTGTTTCTATTCACATCTTACTGGGCAATTTGAAATCTAATTTACAGATTCAGCAATGCTTCATAGTTGGTCAATACTGGGAAATACGTTAGAATGAATTCATCCTCCTCAGAAATTTCCAGAGGAATACATCCAAACACTCATGTAACGATGATGTTCCAAACACACCCGTGTTGTGTCTTTAAAAAGAGGCGATATTCATTCGTGTACTAATCATGTGAGCTCCCTCTATCGAAGAAACTACATCTCTTGGGAATTGTAGATCTTTTTCTCATGACAAGTTCAGTGAGAACACGTAGAAGCTTTGTAGATGTTTCATTCAAATAGTTGTCACAAATATGAGAGTGAATATTAAGTGCGTTCCGAAAATCATCAAACTAGTTGAATGGAAATACCATACAATTGTTGCATCATTATAAGGAATCTTCAGTGTAATACATCCCAACAATAAAGTTTCATTGATTTTTTAAACGCATCTAGGTTTGCCACTGAAGATACCTGATAAAGATGAAACAATTGTGACATATTTCCATTCGATGAGTTCGATGATTTTCGGACAGCGACTTCCACTCTCGAAAGTCCACAGTGAAAGTTTTATTTGAAGAATTTCGATTGAGATTGTCTGCATTGACTAACTATAAACGATTCGTGAATCTAGAAACTATATGGATACAATTGTTTCATCATTATTTTGAATCATCACTCCATATTTAATCTATCAATCAAGAATCGATGACTTTGACTCAAAACGCTCATATGTTCTTTACCGGAATGAGATAGTAACATTCATGAATCATCTCGTCGCGTACCCAGCGATGATTCTAACATATATATATATATATATATATATATATATATATATATATATATATATATATATATATATATATATATATGTCTTCTCTGTGCTCCTGTCATTTCTATTCTAATATTCACCTATCATTGTTTTTAGTTAGTACATAAAAATATTTTTTACACCTATCATTTAATTCAGCTTAATTTTTAAAAAAGAGACATTCCTGTTTGATGGTTTTTGGCCATACCTTTTATACCTAGTTAGCCGTGAGTTGTAAATCATAATTTCTATTAGTGGAATTGTATAAACATCATTTTCAGAGTCCTGATGAAGACCAAGCAGACAAATGGGATAAAACCTATTCATAGTGGCCTCTTATTTTTCCTTTAACCCACAACAATTATATTTATATATATATATATATATATATATATATATATATATATATATATATATATATATATATATATATATATATATATATATATATATATATATATATATATATATATATATATATATATATATATATATATATATATATATATATATATATATATATATATATATATATATATATATATATATATATATAGTAAATACTGAGACTCTTAATCGAAATATCGAAATATTTCAAATAAAACTCTCAGGGAGCTGTCTACACAAATGTTGTCAACGAGAACGAACCCATCACATTCGAGAGTGAATATTAAGAGCGTTTCGAAAAATTCATCGATCTTGTTGAATGATAATAGAATACAATTGTTTCATCATTATTATGAATCATCAGTCCATATTTAATCTGTCAATCAAGAATCGATGACTTTCAAAACGAACATAGGTCCCATACCAAATTAAGAGAAGTTCTAGAGAGTGAAATACTCACGTAGGCTTCCTCTATCGGCGAAAGGACGTATAAACACTCCCTAGCGTTCAAGATTCCTACTCATGACAACAAGAGTGCGAGTGGAAGGCTTTGTAGATATTTCATTCGAACACAACAGAAAATTGTCTGAAATGTGTACGAATGATCATATGCCTAATCGCTGCAGATCACGCCCAGGCGGGCAAAAGTGTAGCTAGTTCAAAGATTCACAGGTAATTCAATACTAGTAAATACTGAGACTCTTAATCGAAATATCGAAATATTTCAAATAAAACTCTCAGGGAGCTGTCTACACAAATGTTGTCAACGAGAACGAACCCATCACATTCGAGAGTGAATATTAAGAGCGTTTCGAAAAATTCATCGATCTTGTTGAATGATAATAGGATACAATTGTTTCATCATTATTATGAATCATCAGTCCATATTTAATCTATCAATCAAGAATCGATGACTTTCAAAACGAACATAGTTCCCATACCAAATTAAGAGAAGTTCCAGAGAGTGAAATACTCACGTAGGCTGCCTCTATCGGCGAAAGGACGTATAAACGCTCCCTAGCGTTCAAGATTCCTACTCATGACAACAAGAGTGCGAGTGGAAGGCTTTGTAGATATTTCATTCGAACACAACAGAAAATTGTCTGAAATGTGTACGAATGATCCCATGCCTAATCGCTCCAGATCACGCCCAGGCGGGCAAAAGTGTAGCTAGTTCAAAGATTCACAGGTAATTCAATACTAGTAAATACTGAGATTCTCAACCGAAATATCAAAATATTTCAAATAAAACTCTCAGGGAGCTGTCTACACACAATATGGACTGATGATTCATAATAATGATGAAACAATTGTATCCTATTATCATTCAACAAGATCGATGAATTTTTCGAAACGCTCTTAATATTAATTCTCGAAAGTGATGGGTTCGTTCTCGTTGACAACATTTGTGTAGACAGCTCCCTGAGAGTTTTATTTGAAATATTTCGATATTTCGAATTTCCTGTGAATCTTTGAACTATATATATATATATATATATATATATATATATATATATATATATATATATATATATATATATATATAGGAATTACTGCCGTATTCCAGCAATATTCTTCCAGTAATACTGATGATTATGAGTTAACCACCCGAAACATGTGTAGAGTTTTTAATATATTCAGTGTAACTTAAGTGAAGTGTGTTAATTTTCGATTTTATATATTTATAATTCATATTCATTCTATCAAAATATTAAAGTGCATATTCTCGTTTTCTGACCTACATAATAACGAGCTGTTTGGCTGAGCATCTGTTATGTGTATGCGTTCCTCCATGAATATTTCAGTTAGTGTTTCTTGTTAGCACACGAAATATTATGTGCGTTGTTTTCATTATATTTTAAGTTGGATCCTGTTTTCAGTTAATTACTTTTTCTGCACGAAAGATAATGATCCCAGGTTTTTCCATCCTCCAGCCTTTTATAGGCTCGATTCGTAAAAGTTTTAACATGTTCATTCGCTTATTAAAATATGGCTGAAGCATTTACGTTCGAAACCACTATTTTTTACGGAAGTTCGCTATGTTTTCTGTGTAATGTGAGTATAATCCTGGAAGTATGAGAGCTACATTATATTTTTTATATCACATTTTTTTGCGTTATAAAGGATAATAAACTGATGAAACAAAAAATGAGTTATTCAGAGAGGCCGGAGTATTAAAAGTAACAGCCATAAACAAGAGTTTCAGACTTTGAGTTGTGTTGCAATACTCTTTTTGCATAACAGTTTTGTCACACAAAGCATCTCTTTATCCGCCCTTGAATTAGAAAATATTGTGTATATAGTTCATATTGTAATGATACGGTTATCGCGATCATGTAAGGTAGACTTGATTTTGACCATGTTTATTGAAACAAAATTTCGCAATATAACTGTCATTTGGTATGATAAATTCGGTCCATCGATTCTCTCCAGGCAATTTGGGTGTTGTGTTTTCACTTCAGAATTCCGGACGACCGAGATAGACCGAAAGTGAGATCGGAATTAATTTCGATGATTTTGAGAAAAAAAACACAAACTTTTGTTTATGCTCGGTGCTTTAAATTACTAGCTGCTTAATAGGCCAAGCAACGGGAACAACTAATAAGGGATTTTTGACATTATTTTTTCAGTAAAGCGACTGTGCCATCAGGAAAAAGTTACTTCATACTTAATTTTTCTCATAATTTGGACAAGCAAACACCAGTTATAAATTTTTTGTTGACGATTCATACCAAAATATCGAATTTTTTCAAATTTTCATATATAACATTGATAATAATTCTGCAAACTCAATGATATCAATAGATGAATTCAATCGCGTACAAAATAAGCGTTCACTCGACCTGACCGAATAATTAGAAGCGGAAAAACTTCGGATAATATCGGAAATTTATTTTTTGTTTAACTAATTAATTACTTCTTTAATTTTCATCTTTTCTGGCTGCGATTTGGTGAAAACGAAGTGATCAAGACTTTTCAGTCTTGAAAATGAGCTAACGCTCGAAACATGTTGACTATACTTATTGTTAAATAAATCGTGAAACATTAAGCCAAGAGTTTAATTTATTTTAATATTTAAAATTGAATATTTCATTTTCTATTATGACAACAATGTCAGATTAATTAACGACGTAGTCGTTATCGATGAATCAATGAGGTTTTTCAATTATCGAATTCGTGGGGGTAACTTTTATGTTTATATTGAAGCAATGATATATTTAACTAATTTTTATGTCAACTCTATTAATTACCTAAAGGAAATCGGTCACAATCGGCATCTGCACGTAATCAATACGAGAAATAACTCTCGCTCGATCAAGATGTGGAGGTGTATATTCATTGCATCAGACAGATACGACTTGATTTATGTTTGGGTATGCATAGTAGGTACATGGTGTTAGTTCCAATTACTTATTTTTGTTGGAATATTATCTCCTTTTTCAACATAACAAAGAATTTTTTCAATTCAGGGAAAGCTCTCTATTCGTCTCTGAAAAATTTGCAAATACCTTGGACAGTGGGTACGTCGAGTTTTTTATCTCAATGATCCCTTAAAAATTAACGGAAAAAGCTATTTTCACAAATACTGTTGAAGTGTGTTAAGAAGTGTTAAATGTGTTCTTGAGTGGAAGTTGAAATGCACACCATATTTCATTGATATTAAATTTTGTGAACTGCTTCCTCAGTGAAAAAAATCACATTGAAAAAGATATCAATAATGAAAATAGTTGAAATCTAATGCAAATGTGTTGGACATTTCGTTCATTTCCATTTTATTTCACTCATATTTCTGTTTACGCCCACGTTAATTCAGTTCACTCAGTGTTTTTAATTTCAAGTATTCAAATTGATTAACATTTTTGTCCTGATGAATTCATATGTATAACATTCACAAGTATTGCCATGTCAAAAATGTCGCTGAAAATATAAATTGAGTAAATTACAAGGAAAAATCATTGATTTTCGTTGATAGAATGATTGTTGCATTGATTAGCTACTATGTTATAATGAAGTCATTAAAAGTTCTTCTCATGCGAAATAAATTTAATTCCTAAGGCTTTAGTGATTAAAAATTTTTTCAGATTTATTTTCAAACGCTCAAAAACACTGACCTATGTAGGTAGAATTGGAGTTATCAGCTTGGTCTTCATAACACAGATTTGGGCTTACACAATTTGAACATATATATGGATCAGAACTCTAAAGTCATTAAGTAGGTTAATCGCATATAGTGATGTAATCGTCCCTGTTATGAGTTTGAACGATGTGTATTCCAAATTCTATTTCGTCAGAAGTCGTTCAGGAATTGAAGATTTGTCTCATTGCTTTCTCTTCGAGTAACGATAATTCGAGCAGCAAGATTTGAAAACGAATTCTAGAGGGATAATTAACAAAACTGAGATTTGAATACCTAATAGCTTGACGGTTTTTAAGTTGAGTTTTTCAGGTTGGCGGCACTGGTTGATAATGGCATCCAAACGTCATATGTCAAAGTGGAGTATACTCTGACATTTCATCATGGAAAGACTTACAAATGAGCAGCGATTGAAAATTGTTGAAATATTCCATCAAAATTCGTGCTTTGTGAAAAATGTGTATCGTTTGTTACGACCATAATATGGTCGTCATAATCGACCTGGTGAATCATTAATTCGTGCTGTTATCACAAAATTTCGTATCAAGTTTACTTTGTAGGACATTAAACCATTGTCTCGCATGCGTATACTGCGTACAGAAGAGAATATTGCAGGCGTAGCGTACAATGTTAATGAGTATCGTGAAATGTCAATTCGTCGCCGTTCTCAGCAATTGAGCATGTGTTACTCAACCACATGGAAAATTTTACGTGTTGATTTGTATTTGAAAGCCTATAAAATTCAACTTCTGCAGGAACTGAAGCCGAATGACCTACCACAACGTCAAATTTTTGGTGAATGTGCCTTGGAACATCTCAATGAAAATTCGCTGTTTTATCGAAAAATTGTGTTCAGCGATGAGGCTGATTTCTGGCTTAACGGATATGTAAATAAACGAAACTGTCACATCTGGAGTGACGAAAAGCCACATGCCATACACGCATTACCGATGCATCCCGAAAAAACGACAGTTTGGTGTGGTTTATGGGCTGGGGGCATCATCGGTGCTTTTTTCTTCAAAGACGACCATGAAAGGAATGTTACCGTCAACGGCGAACGATATCGAGCCATGAAACGCAACTTTTTTTTGCCCCAGTTGTCCGAGTGAAACTTGGTTGATATGTGGTTTCATCAAAACGGTGCCAGATGCCACACAGCTCGTGTAAAAATGGACATGTTGACGGATGAATTTGGTGAGCAGCTTGTCTCTCGAAATGGCACTGTGAATTGGCCGCTATCTGTCGAAAACTGTCCAGTATCTGATAGCCAATGTTTAGTGTTTAAATTACGACCTTATTCACCCTCAAAACTAAACACGAACCTTACATTGAGACAATTAACGTTAATACACTCACTTAAACACGCAAATTGAAACAAGCAGCCAACAGCAAGAAAAAGTTGGATCTAAAAATCATCGCTCTCCAAGAAACACGATTCACGGACGAGAATCATTTCGATACAGACAATTTCATGATAAACGAGGAAAACCTGCCCTGAAAGTAAAAGACAATTTACCGCTTTTAGGTATCGAATTCGCGATGCATAATTACATACTCGACTCAGTTATTAGCTTCACATCGCCCTACGCGAGAATCTCGTTGCTTTCTATCAAATCAGCTCATGAAGCTTATACTCCGATCAATGTTTAAGTTTCCATTAATCACTACAACGAAACCGTTTCGGAAAGTGTACTAGATTCTAAGGAAACATTGGAAGAAACAACCAATAAAATATCAAAACACCACGTGAAAACCTTGCTAGGCGACTCTAAAGCGCAGTTAAGTAAGGAGGAGAAACTCAGAGATACTACGGGTCACGCACCAACAAAAATGATTGGAAGATTGATCGCTTTCTGTAGAAACTTTGGACTTAAAATCATGAGTACCCAATTTAATTAACCTGCACATACGTCAACTACATAGAGATCGCCCAGTCTCAGTCAAGATGATCATGTAGCAATTTCCAAGAAAAACATGGAGGAAAATTAAAATAGAATACCTCTCCAAGAGTCTTTGATTCGGACCACCATCTTCTACAAATAAAAACGTAATTTCAACTCAATAAAAATTGAAAAATTCCACTAAAAGAGTTCAGGACCTATCCTGAATATCTGAAATTCTACGAAGAGAGAGTCATTGCACAAATCAATCCAGAAGAATCGACAAATTGGGTAATTAACACTAGGCTACATCCCTGCAGCAGGAAACATCGCCAACAGAACTCAATTTGCGACCAACCAGTCGACTAGGGAAGAACTGTGTGGAAAAACTTTAACGGCCAAAAAAATAAGGAAAACTGAGAAAACTTCATTATAACTCCAAAGCAGGACTCAGAATTATAAGAAGAGAAGAACGATGATATGACAATAATCAGTTGCACGAAATAGATGAAGATATCTAATAATAACACTAGAGATTTTTACGAAACTTCCAGGAAAATCTTATAAAGATACCAAGCGCCCAGGCTGTGGTTCAAAAAATCCGATGACACGAAATAAAGAAACAAGAACGGAAAATTATCAGAAAGATTTGGATGAGACCGTAGAACGAACTTCATTAAAAGACAAATACAGTTACAACAGAAATCAGAAAACGACGAGCAAAGTGCTATGCACATGTCTACAGGACGAAACAGGTCAGAATATCGAAGAAACAACTCCATATAATTTTAAAGAGCAAATGCGAAACAGAGTGACTTAGAGAGTTTCAAAAAGTTTTACAGATCAATGAAAAACATCTCGAAGATCGCACGGCGTGTCGCTATAAAATCGCACATGTGAAATTAGAGCAAAAATCAACGTGCCAACCTGAAATAAAATGGACAGATGAACGGAAAAAAGAGAATTCTGGGAGGATGATGCGTTTTTGATAGGCCACATTTATTCATATGAAATATTCTATTGTAAATTGTTTTTTTCATGAGATTCCTATATTCCTTATCGCAATATATTTTAAATCTGGAAAGGACGATAATTTTGAGTTTCTACATACTGGGATCGGCTCGTTCGCCATTGTTCTATGAAATACTATGAAACAATGTGCAATATTCTAGAGTATATTGAAACAAAGGAAAAATCAGGAAAATATACACACATTGAATTCATGGGAAGAGAAAAACATCGTTGAAATTAATTAACATATTAGAAAGAAAATAAAGAGTAAAAGTTGACAAACACTAATACAATTCATCAATGAGTGAATTTTCATGTCAATCACCTCAGATATCAATATGGAAATGAGATATATATCAACTATCGGATTGGTTTTGCCTTTTCATGTGAAATTTTGAAATTATGGAGTGGTGATGGCTTTCAAAAGGGATCTTTCTCGAACTCAACAATATTTTCAAATTTCGTGACGATATTTTGTATCTCTTTATGTTTGTTAAGTATTGTGGGAGCTAAATATTCCGCAGTTTGATCAAAAGTTCCAAAGAGGGCATGGCTGCTTGTCAATTAGCCATCCTGAGCAGATATTCATTCATTCAACTTAGCTCGTTAACAATTTCTACTTCATGACTTATGTGAGAGATTTGCTATTGTTGCACTCTATTCGAACGAGATCGATTGAAGCTTTTTGCCGGAAGTCCGGCCCTTACATCAAGCTTCAACGGCGAGCCATGTTTCATCGATCCGAAGAACAATTTCCTCGAACAGAACAAGAGATTATCATTTGCTCTGTACGTGTTGCACATCTTAGGATACTTGTCTTAGAGAAAGAAAGATTGCAATTCCCTTCGCTGTTCTCGGACATGTTGCATCGATTTTTATTACAGTTATAAACCGATACTTTCGTTTTGTAAAGGAGTAATATTCACCCGACAGTCCTCGATATTTTTCGTAGGAAAAATCATTTTAAGAAAAATCAATTCCATCATCGCAATGTGTATTCACGATAGTAGATAAACACACATTTGTGATATGAATATATATATATATATATATATATATATATATATATATATATATATATATATATATATATATACATTTATATATATATATATATGATAAATCAAAATTTATTGAGGAACATTCCTCACATTGTAAAATGACATTCATCGAATTGATACAATAATTAGAACTACGAAGAATACTCTCAAAAAGACTCAATTCAGTGTTGAATCTGATCTTCCATTCAGCCCCCGAACAAAAATATTGGTTCAAACAGAAATATTGGTAAAATTTATTTACACAGTAATAAACAACTTCATTCCAAAAGGAAAGAAAAAATTACCTCAGAAATATTAAACATTTGGGACAATTTAACATGGTGAAGGACATTTGTGGTAAAAAAATATAAAAATATACGATACGAAAAGTACTATAGTATGCCTTTGTTGAGAGCAGAGATTTAACTCTCCTATTGAACAAATGAGCTTTCAATACTTTCAAATTCGATGGTAAACGCTTGAAGATTTCAATACACTGATAATAGAGAGAGTGTCCAAATTTACTGTTTTATGCATAGGAATAACTAACACATCACTATTCCTTGTTGGATACTCATGATTACCATTCAATTTAATAATTCTAACTTAATTTTTTTTATCATATAACAAACATCTATAAATATACAAACACGGTAAAGTGAGTATGTAATTATTGATGACGATAAAGACATTATTTGCAGAATATTCGTTGATGAATATTGAATATTAATCGAAGTATACTTCGATAATAATATATCTGTAATAAACACCCTATTTATATCTGTAGAACAGCTCCACAGCCGAATATTATAATTTAGATGACTACATACAAGAACGTAAAACACATTCATAACACACTTTCTAGGTGTTATGTTCTTAATTCTAGAGATTGCAAAAAAAGAGCTACTAAATTTTTTATATAAAACATCAATGTGTGATGTCTATCTCAAATTTCTGTCTACATATATTCCAAGAAACTTTGTCGATTGGGATGATGTTATAGTGTTGTCCCCGTTATATATATATATATATATATATATATATATATATATATATATATATATATATATATATATATATATATATATATATATATATATATATATATATATATATATATATATATATATATATATATATATATATATATATATATAAATATATATATATATATATATATATATATATATATATATATACATATATATATATATATATATATATATATATATATATATATATATATATATATATATATATATATATATATATATATGTATATATATACATATATATATATATATATATATATATATATATATATATATATATATATATATATATATATATATATATATATATATATATGTATATATATATATATATATATATATATATATATATATATATATATATATATATATATATATATATATATATATATCTTCGATACCTACGGGTATAGAAGATATGTGAAATTTCGATGCTCGGTGTGTCTATAATCTGAGAGGTGTTTTCTACTGATTCCCATAGATGGAATTGTGGAGTATTCATAACTCTATGGTCTTCCACTTGGAGTCACAAGAAGATGCTTGGGGGTTGAAATCGTTGCCTCACTTCGATGGACGTGGTGCGACTGACGAGTTCCTTGCAGAACGAAACAAATATGTCTCGCACTTCCATCAGGTGTGGCATCGATTTCAATATTTCTCTAACATTTATCCCTTGAAGGATAATGGAGGCATCACATCGTACACGTTCACATATCTAGCTCTACTATAACATTCTCTTGATAAATTTGAATTTTTCGAATGAATGTTCTAGTGTTCATTTTCTTATCTGTATATATATATATATATATATATATATATATATATATATATATATATATATTTTTATAGTGAGAATTGAGAATTGAAATAATATTTCAAATTTCTAATGTTTTTCTGGGAGGATGTGTAAGCGTTCACTCGCTTGCAGTTCCGAAGACGACAATCTGAGCGTCTTATAACTAGCTTGACGAATAAGGGAGTTGTTAGATCATTAGATGAATTGGAAGTGAAGTTGCATTCAAAGTTTAGACCTAGGTAGCTTAGCGCTCAAAAGCGGTAAAAAGCTTGAAGACCTGGGTTCGAATCCCAGTCGAGTTCGAAAACTTTTGAAATGTTATTTCAAATTTCAATTTCCACTTCAAAAATAATGATATATATAAAATTAATTTTTTGTCTATTTAAGATAGTTCTTTTTTAATGTTTTTAGCGATAATAGGCTATTTTTAATGTTTATAATACACCTTGTGAAAATTGCAGTACACGCTATACCTATAGGACAAATATATAGGAACTACCAAAATTACATAAAGATAACATACCATGTAGACCAATCGTATGCACAAGAAATTCACCAACTTACAATTTATCCGAATATTTATCAGAAACAATCTCAAAAATTGTGGGCAAAACCGAATATTACATTAAAGATTTATGGGATTTCAATAAATTCATAAAAAATGTAAAAAAACCTGAATCTTGTATTTTGATTTCATTAGACGTCATTTCTCTTTTCACCAATGGGAAAAATTAAATGGGAAGAATTAAAAAATCGTACTGAATTACCAGAAAAAGAATTCAAAGAAGGCGTCGAATTTTGTTTAAAATCAACTCATTTCAGATTTGAGACATCATTCTATTCACAAATTTATGGCACTGCAACGGGTTCACCCATTTCATCTACTATAGTCAACTTGGTAGTAGAAAAACTAGAAATATCTGTTATAAACAACTTAGAAAATAAACCAGAATTCTTCAAGTGATATGTAGATGATTTTACAACTTCAATAAATCCTGAACATATTGAAGAATTAATGAAATCCTTCAATTCCTACCATAATAGACTACAATTTACAAAGAAATTAGAAGAAAACATTAAAATAAATTTCTTAGATATGACTTTAATTAGAGGAGAAGATGGTTCAATTACTACTGACTGGTATAATAAAAAAACATAGTCAGGAAGATATCTTAATTACAATTCACTTGTACCTACAAAATATAAAAGAAGTGTTGTGAATACTCTCAGAGCTGTTAAATTATCCAACCCTGCAGTAAGACCTAAAAATATAAGAAAAATCAAAG
The DNA here is from genome assembly GCA_030704895.1 of Henosepilachna vigintioctopunctata. Classification (NCBI taxonomy): domain Eukaryota; kingdom Metazoa; phylum Arthropoda; class Insecta; order Coleoptera; family Coccinellidae; genus Henosepilachna; species Henosepilachna vigintioctopunctata. The sequence continues at coordinate 15,873,733 of JARQZJ010000091.1, forward strand.
AAATTTTAGAATGAAATGACTATCCGGAAAAATTTTACAAACCGATTATTAAAAGGAGAATACACCAATTATATAACCAAACAAACCAAAAAAGAAATAATATCGATGTGGATGTAAAATACATTGGAATGGAATATATAATGGAAATATCCTATAAAATAAGTGATGTCCTGAAGATATATAATATAAAAATAAGCCATAAACCAAACACTATAACTGGTTCATTATATTATATTAAGTTAAAACCAAGAATTGAATTAAAAAACGAAAATCGTACTATATATTCAATAAATTGCATCGATTGTGATTCACGTTATATAGGCAACACAAAACAATAGTTATACCGAAGATTATATGAACATGAATACTCAGTGAGAACAAACAAGAAAACAACTGCCCTTGCAAAACATGCAATCGAGCAATTCATTTGATTTTGGAAATACGAAGATTATCGGAAGGGAAAAAAATCAACAGAAGAAAAATATAATGGAGATGAAAGCCATACAAAGGAAAGAGAAGACAACTATCAATTCAAGATCTGGCATAGAGTATTTCGGAAGAATATATCATAATATAATCCACCTTGAAGACTGAGAAGATACGATAGGAGAGAGAAGTTTATCATGTGACGAGACAAGCGCGACACCTACGATTTGATTTATAACTTATGTGAAGATTGTTGAATTATAGATTAGATTGATATTAGATATTTTGAAAATGATGTATCATCGAAATGCGTAAATACAAGTTTTTGTATTATTGAAGATAGTTATTATTTGTGAATTTATTTGATGACATTCACCTAGTAAAAAATAAACCTATATATATATATATATATATATATATATATATATATATATATATATATATATATATATATATATATATATATATATATAATCTAATAATTTCCCGAATCATTTTATTATCCTCCTCATCAATTTTCCATCAATTTCAGTCCGAAAGCTCAACTCACATTGACAACGAATTTTGATAGGGTTATATGTTATACCAATTCGATATTCCTGCATAGTTTAGCTTTCATAGAATTCTTCAGAATAGAAGATGGATCGCAAATAACAAAGTTGCCTGGTTCTTTCATAAAGCTTTTTTCGTTTGATAGATATTTGATATACAGAAACATACGAACTGGAAGAGTTGGCCACAAAGCAAAATAAAACTAGAGTACGAGTATATCCAGTAGAGTGTATTGCAATAGCGATCAGGCTGTTATATGCCGACTGTGCCAGATGGATTAGGATGATCCATCTTGTGCTTTCCATAAATCGGACGTGAAATAAAGGACGCCAACTCAGGAAACTTCCCCAGATATGGAGAAGTCTACACATATGTCTACATATCCAAACTTTTTCCTAATTCTATATGAAGCTTTCTGGAAGAAAAAGTGTTTTCTCTATATTCTACTTTTGTATTCAAAATAATAGAGCGTGAACTTATCCACTCATTTTTATAACTTGATGGAATATTTGTGGAATTCATCTTTTAATAATATAATCGATGTAATCGAATTCGATCATCTAATGTATTTCATCACAATTAGTGCCAAAAATAACTAGCGGTATTATGCGTTCATGAAAAAGTATTCGAAATAGTTGAAGAAATACTCACAATTATTTCTCAAAACTCTTTCTATATTCTTTACCTAAATATGGAAAATTGCATAATTCCAAAACATTAATTTGCTCCTTGCGGGAATCAAAATTATCTACTTCGATTTTTAATCGAAGAATGTATAGACAAAATTGTGGTAAAACGTTACAATTTTAGAAAGAAATTCGGTGTAATTGTGGATAGCGAACAGAATGATGAGTGAATCGTTTCAAGCAGATCTGTGGAAATTGAACATGAACATTTTAATTTGTTCTGTTGTTAATGGTAACTGATAGGAAATTCAAAAAATTGGTTCTGAAAAGACTATATATTTGAAAATTCACCGAATAAGAATGAGCTCGATGTATACGGATACAATTAAATTGGCATAATTTATATTTCAACCCCATTTACAATAACCCCATGTCATAATATTTTAAATTCCTCAAACTCAATTAACCTGCCTTTCTAAATCAAGAAGACGTTCATCAAAAAGTGGTTTGCGAAACATTTCTCTACAAATTTGTAGCTTTGTAGAAATTTTCAAATGAAAAATTTTCCAAAAATGACACAAAGGTGTTTCTTATCACTTGGTGAAATATTATGTTAAAAACAATAAATTGAAATTAATATACTTGTCTTAAGTTTCACTGAATATGTTAGTAATTGTACATAGGTTTCGGGTAGTTAGCCAAATATTGGAATAATAAGAATATATGTATTGTTCTTGTATATCCTTGGCAATGGAAATACCACCAGAAAATTGTAGAGTTGTTAACATATTTAGTGAAACTCAAGCCAAGTGTTTTATATTGATTTATTTTCATTAAGAATAATTTTTCTTCAGTCGAAGGAGAAATCGGGTTCAGAAAATGCGTTTCCGAAGTATTATCTTCATATTTTATATCAGTTCAAGTATTTGAATATATCAGCCAAATTACACTGACTAATTTCTTGTTATCAGTTTTGCTTTTCAGTGGAAAAAACTAACTATCTGTAGCGAAATTTCGCCTGAAAAAAATATAATGAAAAAAAATACATATATTATATATATATGACTTTCGAAAATATTTTTTGGTTATCCTCAAAAAGTGGGCAGAACTAGTTCAAACGACTAATCGTCAGCAATTCAATATTTCGAACGCAATTCGGTTCTTCGTCAGGAATACTAAAAATATAAAGGAGGTGTTAATTAAATAATTACAAGACAAGTTGAAGAAAAAGGAAACCTACATCTGACATAAGTCAATAAACCAACAAGAATGACACAAAAGTCATCCAATAGTTATTATATGTATTATATATATATATATATATATATATATATATATATATATATATATATATATATATATATATATATATATATATATATATATATATATATATATATATATATATATATATATATATATATATATATATATATAATATATATATATATATATATATATATATATATATATATATATATATATATATATATATATATATATATATATATATGTATATATATATATATAAACAAAAGTGAATATTGTCGGCATATCCCGCAATTGGTAGCAGCAGTTGACAGATGTTTCGAACTTATTGGCTCTCCTCAGAAGGGCGTAGCCAAGTTCAAATTGTACGAACCTGGAGATGAAAACAACAAAGAACAGACGCTCCAGGTCTCCGACAGGAAGTCGACAAATTTTAGGACACTGCTATTTTATTCTCCGGATTGGAAAATTTGAGAACACTACTTCGCTCGTGAGGTGACCATTTATACTCAAGGATGCCTCTAGGCGTGTAATTATACAATATATTAAAAACATTCGATGCGGGGAAAATTTCAAACGAAAGTGAACATTGTCGTCATATCCCGCAATTGGTAGCAGCCGTTGACACGTGTTTCGAGCTTATTGGCTCTCCTCAGAATGGCGTTGCCAAGTTCAAGGTGTATGAACCTGGAGATGGAAACACGAAAAAAAAGTTATTCATATATATATATATATATATATATATATATATATATATATATATATATATATATACATGTGAAGTCAATAGAACTTTTTGCCTCAGAAAAATTTTTCACGCATTGTTCTAAGAATGGAATGAAAGGGAAACGGTAAATATATATTCGTCAATAGAACAATTTCGACTAACAACCCAGACAAAAAAGGATTCAGTCTTTACTATTACATGTTAGGAAATTACCTGGGATTAAATTTACAAGTTTTTACTCAATGAACCAATATTGTGCTGGTGGTGAATATGATGTCCAGAATATATTGGAAATGTTCGACTGAAATGAAAAATTCTTTATATTGATATCCATAAATTTTATTTCTAATGGGCTTTTTGAAAGTTTTTATTTTCTTCAGTTGCTCCTCAAATATATCTAATCATATCTTGATGGAACCATATTTTGAGGGTTTCTTTGACTTGGGTTTCTTGAAATCATCGACCATTCATCAATCTATCTATAGATTATGGAATATTGCTTCTGCAGTTTTATTCCTTGTGAAACGGATTTTCTGTATTTTCCTTGATATTGACGTTACACAAAATCTCATCCATATTTTTCAGAAAAAATTGCCATGGAAATATGGTGTAGACGAAGTGAATGCATATCTTGATCATTTGAGTACTGTTAACAAAAAAAATACAATTCACTTGTAACGCAAAATTCCAGGATTCATTAACATCACCAATAAAAAATATTGAATTTCCTCTATCCAAAAGTCAGAACGAAACGATGAGTATAAACATCACAAATATTCGAATAGTGTGTCGACAAGCAATAACCGATGTCATTCTGTATAATTGTGAAATATTTACAACACAATAGATCAAAATTGCAGAGTTTCAGACCCGGATGAAATTGCAGGTTTCAATCATCTGATGTGCATTCCGTGGCAGTGCCATCAAGTTAACGTCGAAGCAATAACGGGAGCGCCGCTCGTTTGATTGCGGAAAATTGAATAATTGGTGCTCCAATTCCATCGATAACTCGGTACTACGAAAATTCATGGAAAATTCAAATTGCTTGGAATCGATTCTCCTTTCCCAAGTCCCTTAAACTTGTAATTTTCGGAAAATTACTATTTAAATATTTGATACATGTTAGGTCACTAATTGATCTTATTACATATCTGAGTCATTTTATATCTGATCTTTATTATAAAACTAATGATATTTTGAATATATTTCAATATAATAAATTCAATGGACGATGAATCTACTCTGTGATAGTTCATATTTAAATGAGAGGAAATAATAAAAACTTGTCTAAAAATCACTGACTGAACAATTCTTTTTTCGACTAGTTTCGCCTTTTACAGCATTATCAAGAATGAATACATAATACAGACAACCTATAAATATTTTGCAGATCTGTTTGGACCACAGAATGCACCTTAAATTCTGTCACAGAGGTGGGGGTTTCCAAATTATCAGAGATTGAACAGCGGGGAGTGGTTTAGGTCTAACTAGTCATTGAGAAGATTGTATTTATCGGATTTTTGAAGTTTATTTATTTCCATGGCTTCCAGGTAGTTCATTTTAATTCCTTTTTCACAGTAATGAAGAATCTTCATTACTGTACAATTAATGTAGCATTTTCAAGTTACAGCAGATTGGATAGAATGATCTTCAATAACAAATTGTCCAAATCCGAGCCAATGAAGACGTCTGGAATTTATAGATTGGACTATGAAGAATGTAAGTCGTCATATGTTGGCCAGGCCGGAAGATGTTTTGAAACTAGGCTAAAATAACACGTAAAAAACGTTAATTTGGAAACCCCACCTCTATGACAGAATTTAAGGTGTATTCTGTGGTCCGAACCGATCTGCAAAATATTTATAGGTTGTCTTTGTAATATGTATTCATTCTTGATAATGCTGTGAAAGGCGAAGCTAGTCGAATGAAGAATTGTTCAGTCAGTGATCTTTCGAAAAGTTTTTATTATTACCTCTCATTTATATTTCAATATATCTATATTTTTGATTTCTCATAAGCACATTAGCAATTTTGATTTATTTCTATTTTTGAATGTGAGCACATGGCTCCGCCTTTTCAGTCAAAGACGGAGCCTAATAATTGAAATTGATGAAAATGATGATAAAATTAAATTGTTAGAATCACTTCAAATTAATAAATACAAATATTCTGGCAACCTTTTGAACAGCCAAATCGATCATACCTCAAGCCCCCTTCTCAATCTTTTCAAAATTACTTAATTTACTATATAGTAGTTCAGTATGAATTCATCCCTTCCACCTGTTATCTACCTGTTTTCTCTGTATTTTAGTTTATATATTGTATGTATTCGAGAAATTGTCATTAGTCTGCACGTAGCATTCGAAAAAAGGTGAATCTCATCGAAACGTACGTCATGCAGTATTATTTTTAATATATGTGTAAATCAGTTTAACAATTGTTTCATTATGTTTATCGATTTACATCAAGTATCGGCCTCATCAATTATTAATTTTAAAATTGAATAGGAAAAAAAGTATAAATATATAAGTTGTATTCGAACCCAGGGTTCGAATCCCATTCGAGTTCGAAAACATTAAGATGTGACTTCAATTCTCAATTTTCACTATAAAAATAATCCAAGAAAATGCGAGCGTCGAAGACTATCATGTCAAATACAAGAGTTGTTAGATATGAATTGGAGGTGCATCTTATAGTGGGGACCTCGGTAGCTTAGCGTTCAAAAGCACCGGGGCATAAACCTGAAGACCTGGGTTCGAATCCTAGTCGAGTGCGAGAACTATAACTTTATAGCGAAGAGAACTATAGCGTTAAACCATTAGCAATGGAAAACATTTGATTTATTCTATTTTGAAATATTGTTTTAGATGATGCTCTTTAAACACTATATATATATATATATATATATATATATATATATATATATATATATATATATTTTCAGTGTTTAATTGGGATTGCAGTCTAGGACAGGAAAATCAGTTACCTCTTTAGTATTTTCCAAGCTTTCGAAAATGTTTATTTTCTTCTTCAGGGCTAAAATAGTACCAAATTTAACAGTTTATATAGCAATGCACTATAAAAAGTTTTTTCTTACAATTACTGTGAAGTTAGTTCGAAAGTACATTAGTTTTTTGAATTTTGAAAATAAGTACAAGTGTTCCCAAATGCATTGGGTTGGAACGTTACTGCATTCTACGTGCTAGATAGTTGAAGGAAGCCACGACAATGACCGTATTTCTCAATTTGGCTTTTCAAGTCGAGTGTTCCCAGATGTTTTTAAGGGCGTTTCTTAAAATGCATAACGTTGGCCGAAGTTTTATGACTAACGAAAAGAGAATGAATTTGTTTTTTTATGTATTCAGAATGGATTTTTCGGTGAATAGGGTATCAGAATATGAGCCATTAATCAGAAGAACCTTTGAGATTTATATATATATTGCTTAAATTATCTGTATCAGATTTTTTGTTGATACAATTTCCTGTCTTTTTAATATGAACCATTTCTAGGAAAAGGCGTTTGTTGTAATTGTTTGCGTGATCTAAAATTTTTGTGGCATTGTAATTCATATTATGACCAGTGGCTTGTACGTGTTGGGTTAATGCAGAGGAATTCGTCTCGTTGGTATTTCGACAATCACTTTTATGAGAAATGATCCTCGAATGAATATTTTGGGATGTTTGACCTATATATACAGAATCGCAATTTTGACAAGGAATTTTGTAGACGAAGATTTTATTTGAATTTCAATTCTATGGGATGTTTTGTGCGAGTAAATAATGACTGTATCGTTAATGTGTTTTTTTGGGCTATTTTTATTTTATTATGGAATAATTTGATCAGTTTTGGCGTTAGATTGTGTATATGCGGTAGAACGCCGAATGGTAGATTCTCTGGGCTGTTGTTGCTGATAATTTCCTGATTTGTTTCAATTATATTGCTACAAGCTCTCAATGATTTATCGATCAGTTTAGGGGGATGACTATTATCAAGCAGAATTCCCCTGAATTTTGTAATATTTTTCTGATACAATTCTGGATGACAAATATTTTTTATACGTCTTTTGAACTCTAGTATGAAATTCTTTTTCGTTTTAAATGGATGGTAGGAAAGGTAATTTATGTAACGTCCGGAATGAGTGTTCTTTTGGTACCAGTCTAGCATTATGCTGTTATTTTTTCTCATCACCAGAGTATCAAGGAAAGGAATGCTATTGTTATTCTCTGTTTCGACGGTGAATTTTATCGAGGGGTGATAGGAATTGAATGTTTCAACTATTTCGTCGATTTTATTTGCGGGTACAGCGCAAATTATATCGTCGACGAACTTTTTCAGGAAGGGTATTTCAAAGGATAGATTAGGTATACATGAATTCAAAAGATCGTCCATTACATATTGTGCAATAATTGGAGAAAGACAGCTTCCCATGGGTGTTCCAAACATAGAATTGAAATTCAAATCAAATGTCGTCTACAAAATTCCTTGTCAAAATTGCGATTCTGTATATATAGGTCAAACATCCCAAAATCTTCATTCGAGGATCATTTCTCATAAAAGTGATTGCCGAAATACCAACAAGACGAATTCCTCTGCATTAACCCAACACGTACAAGCCACTGGTCATAATATGAATTACAATGCCACAAAAATTTTAGATCACGCAAAAAATTACAACAAACGCCTTTTCCTAGAAATGGTTCATATTAAAAAGACAGGAAATTGTATTAACAAAAAATCTGATACGGATAATTTAAGCAATATATATATAAATCTCATAGGTTCTTCTGATTAATGGCTCATATTCGGATATCCTATTCACCGAAAAATCCATTCTGAATACATAAAAAAACAAATTCATTCTCTTTTCGTTAGTCAAAAAACTTCGGCCAACGTTATGCATTTTAAGAAACGCCCTTAAAAACATCTGGGAACACTCGACTTGAAAAGCCAAATTGAGAAATATTGTCGTGGCTTCCTTCAACTATCTAGCACGTAGAATGCAGTAACGTTCCAACCCAATGCATTTGGGAACACTTGTACTTATTTTCAAAATTCAAAAAACTAATGTACTTTCGGACTAACTTCACAGTAATTGTAAGAAAAAACTTTTTATAGCGCATTGCTATATAAACTGTTAATTTTTGTACTATTTTAGCCCTGAAGAAGAAAATAAACATTTTCGAAACTTGGAAAATACTAAAGAGGTAACTGATTTTCCTGTCCTAGACTGCAATCCCAATTAAACACTGAAAATACATATCTACAGTCGTTAAACATTCAACTATATATATATATATATATATATATATATATATATATATATATATATATATATATATATATATATATATATATATATATATATATATATATATATATATATATATATATATATATATATATATATATATATATATATATATAAAGATGCACATATATATATATATATATATATATATATATATATATATATATATATATATATATATATATATATATATATATATATATATATATATATGTACACTATATAGTTGAATGTTTCACGACTGTAGATATGTATTTTCAGTGTTTAATTGGGATTGCAGTCTAGGACAGAAAAATCAGTCACCTCTTTAGTATTTTTCAAAATTTCGGAAATGTTTTCCGAAAATGTTTTTAGCCTTTCTTCAGGGCTAAAATAGTGCAATAATAAGAGTTTACACAACAAGGCACTATCGAAAATTTTCCTTACAATTACTACGAAGTTAGTCCGAAAGTACATTCGTTTTTTAAGTTTCGTTAATAAGTGCAAGTGTTCCCAAATGCATTGGATTCGAATATTATTGCATTCCTTGTGTTTGGTAGCTGGAGGAAGCAACAACACTAACTGTATTTCTCAATTCCGCTTTTCAAGTGGAATTTTTCCAGATGTTTCCAAGGGTGTTTCTGAGGACGTTGGTCGAAGTTTTATGACTAAAGAAAAGAAAATGAATTTATTTTGTGTATTTAGAGTGAATTTTTTTGGTTAACAAGATATCAGAATATGAACCATTAATCAGAAAAACCCATGAGATTTATATATATATATATATATATATATATATATATATATATATATATATATATATATATATATATATATATATATATATATGTTGCTTGAATTATTTGTATCAGATTTTTTGTTAATATAATTTTCTCTCTTTTTTATATCAATCATTTCTAGGAAAAAGCGATAGTTTAATAATTTGCGTGATCTCAAATTTTTGTGGCATTGTAATTCGTATTGTGACTAGTGGCTTGTACGTTAATGCAGAGCCTTTCGTCTTGTTGGTATTTCGGGAATCACTTTCATGAGGAATTATCCTTGAATGAAGGTTTTGGGATATTTGCCCTATATACACTAGCGGATGTTTTGCGCGAGTAAATAATGATTGTATCGGTAATGTATTTCTTGGACTATTTTTATTTTATTATGGAATAATTTGATCAGTTTGGCCGTTAGATTGTGGATATGCGGTAAAACATCGAATGGTAGATTTTCTAGGCTGTTGGTGCTGAAAATTTCTTGGTTATAATGGAAATATCATGGAAACAAACCAGGAAATTATTAGCAACAACAGCCCAGAAAATCTTTTACCGCATATACACAATCTGACGCCCAAACTCATCAACTAATTTCATAATAAAATGAAAATAGCCCAAAAACACATTAACGATAAAATCATTATTCACGCGCACAAAACATCCGCTAGAAGTGAAATTAAAATCAAATGCCGTTCACAAAATTCCTTGTCAAAATTGCGATTCTGGTCGTACAATTTAATTCCGATCGTATAATTTAAATAAATCGTGTGGAATTGAGGTAAAGCTGTTTTATTTCTTTTCAGTCTGTGTGAAATGAATTTCCTTAAAATAAATAGTTCATCAGTATCTCTAACTATGAAATATTCTTATTCAGAGACATTACTGGCTAATGGAAAAGGCCATTAATTCGATTTCAAAAATATATAAATTCTTGGTAGTATCATCAAACATAAGAAACGTATGTTTTCAGAAATGTGTTATATAAATCAATTCAATAGTAATGTTAGCAAAAAGAGGTATATTAAAGGTCTGAACAGTATTTATAACTATTTGTTTCGTTAGACTATAACTATTTTCAACTTGGAACTCAATAACAGCGTATGAAACCTTTTTGTTGCTCCGTCATGATAATTCCTTGTCTACGGTTTCCGTAACTTTGACTTCTGTTATCAATTCTGTGACCTCATGTCGCAGCTCTACTATCTGATGCCTGAATAATTTCAACATCCTTTTAAATTTGAACTTGTTTGCTTAATAAAATAAGTGAATCGTTCACTTCATGTATTTGTTATATAATTTTCGTCACAGGTTGGAATCTTCATGCGGTTTGTTTCTGTAACTATTGTGACACTTGTTAGAAAGCAGATATTGTTACATGGTATATTTGAATCATCATTTGATTTGAGGCTGTAGTTTCAGAATTATAACTTTAGTCAATATTTCCTAATTTGTGACTCCACCGGACCAGCAAAACTTTGATTGACAGCAAAACTAGGCGTGCTGGCAATGCATTGTTAGCAGACCTAGAGCTTCAAATCTAGATTGCAATGAGCGTTTAGTGCACGAATCAGAAAAAATCTGAAATATTTTTTACTTCATGTTGAGTTGTCTAGATACACCAACTGCATTAATACCCCATATAAATATAAAGGATCACAAAGTTACATGTGCAGTGAATCAGTGGATTTTCATATGTATAACTATCGACAAGAACAAATGAGATGCCATTTAGAACCAAACATGTAAAGATAACCAAGTCACCGCAACCTAGATCTTATTCTGTAAAAATATGTGTGATCCATGTAATATCAGTTGGTTTCTCTATTCAGTCCTTACTTAAGGGAACTTATGTCTTAATTTATTACGTAATGAGCTAACACTACATCTATAGTGACCATATCATTATTAACATCCTTTCATGTTTCAATTGAAAAAAAAATAACTTGCCAATAGCACTTGAATAATCTTATTTGATATAATATAAGAAATTTTATCTGTGAGATACATTTTGTTCTCAAGAGATGGCAGAGTCAATCCTGTTTATTTCAAACATAAGAGATTGTCCGTATGAGATGTTATGCTGGATGTTTATGTGCTAACTTAATACAGGTCCTTATATATAAGTGAAATATTTAACGTCCCTTATATATAAGGTACTATAATGTCCCGTAAATAGGACTAAATAAATTAACCGAGTTTTTATTAGGAGTTCAAAACTTTTTACTCAGTTTTGTTTTTGTTGTCACTTGTATTACCCATAGTAATGAAGGTTTTCGTTGAACTTGCAGCATCTTTCAATCTTTGAAATAACTTAATTTTGACAAAGTTACAAATTATATCCAATTATCAGCTAACAACATAGATTTCGGAATATTTTTTCTGAGAATTTATTAGAGTATTCTCGAGTGTTTGCAGTTTGAATTAGAGTAATCCGTTTATACTCATTTGTAAGTTTTCGTTCGTTTTTCTGTTCATGCAAATTGGGCACATTCATCATGAATATGTCCAATGAAGTATTAACAACGTCAATAATTCTTTCATTTTGTTTTGGAAGACACGAATCTGTTTCAGAAACTTATTTATAGTTACTGCGGGTAAATTTGATTTCATTTTAATTCTATTTGAACACGTCGATGAATGTTTCACGAATATATTTAACAATTTTATCATAATGAAATCAAAAATTTCAAATTGTTAACATGCTTCTAGTGCTCAGCCATTATAAAGACATTTTTTCAGGACATAATCAAGTCAAAATTTAAATTTATATTCAATTATGCTTCACTTTAAGGTAAGGGAGAATTCAATTTCAGTTATTAATGTCATTTTATCATCATTTCAATGTATTCTGAAGATTAGTCGATAATTTTGGGATAGCTTCATGGTGAAAATTCTGTGTGTGTGAAAAAATTCTGTAAAAGTTTCAAGAAATTTGTATGAAATTTAGCTCTTGAGTAGAAATTTGAAGAAGAGATCTAGTGACTATTGATTACAAATTTCAACTTGTACAGAAATAGTACCAGAAATAATAAGAATACCAGAAGGTTATCACTACCACCTTGAATTTCGTGAATGAACTGACGGAAATATATTTCAAAATAGGAAACATTTAACCATTTGAAATAATTAAATTCAAATGAAATTCGTCCTGAATATGTATTCGAAAATTTGGGAGGGAAAAAATTAAAAACTTCCTTGCTCGTGGTTGAAATTGTTCTATTCATGTGGTAACATTTTCACAACTTTTTTGAACTACATGGTATATAGGTACTCACACTTATCTCTCCAAATGAAAACATATGGCATAAAAAATTTCAAGAAACACGAGAATATTTGTGAAAATAATGAAGTGCATAATTTTAGAGAACAACAAACGTTATACAAATTTGGGGTTCAACTCAGATCTGAATTAATATTATCAAGAAATACTGTAATCAAGTAATGCCGTTTACAGAATACGAAATAAAAACTGTAGTCGTCCTACCATCAATCACTGATAACTAATTCACTTGATTATACTCAAGACCCTCCTTCAACTTAATGATTTCCCTCAAGCGGTTTCGACATTGTTTCTTTCGATCCATCACTTATCATTCTAATCTCCAACTGGGCCATAATATTATTATGAATAACTTAAATTAATACATTATTTCAGAAAAACATATTTCAACCAGACACACACACACACACATATATATATATATATATATATATATATATATATATATATATATATATATATATATATAAATTATAAATATATATATATATATATATATATATATATATATATAATATATATATATATATATATATATATATATATATATATATATATATATATATATATATATATAAATATATATATATATATATATATATATATATATATATATATATATATATATATATATATATATATATATATATATATATATATATATATAAATATATATATATATATATATATATATATATATATATATATATATATATATATATATATATATAATATATATATATATATATATATATATATATATATATATATATATATATATATATATATATATATATATATATATATATATATATATATATATATATATATATATATATATATATATATATATATTTTAAATTGATCCATTGCCTGTTTATTCTGTATAAATTGAATTATTTATTAGTTTCGACAAAGTTGTGATATACAACGATACGTCAACAAAAATAAAGTTTTTCATATTAAAAAAAGCCATATATATATATATATATAGTTTCAAGATTCACAAATTATTATTAATCCTAGCAAATACTGAGATTTTTGATCGAAATATCGAAATATTTCAAATAAAACTCTCAGGGAGCTCTCTGACCAAATGCTGTCAAAGGGGACGAGAGCCTACCACTTCGGGCAGTGCATATTAAGTGCGCTTCGAAAAATCATCGAACTTGTAAAATGATATTAAGATACAATTGTTTCATCATTATTATGGATCATCAGTCTTATTTAATCTTCAATCAAGAATCGATGACTTTCAAAACGCCCCCCGGTCCTATATTCGAATCAGGAGAACATAAGTTCGTGGACTTGGGCTCCGTCTATCGAAGAAAAGAGATACAAACTCTCCCCGGCATTCTAGATTCCTAGTAATGACATCAGTAGAAGTAAAAAAAATACTGTGGAGACAAGTTAGTCTAGGTTAGGTGTTTACTCTTTTTTCCAGCGTCGAAGATTAGCTTGTCGAATACAACTATTGTTAGATATAAATTGAAGTTGCATTTTGGAGTGGAGACCTCGGTAGCTTAGCTGGTAGAGCAGCGGGGCGTAAACCTGAAGGCCTGGGCTCGAATTCCAGTCGAACTCGAAAACTTTTGTATGTAACTTCGATTCTTCATTTTAAATATAATAAAATAATACATTTCTATATATTGTATATGTACATATACATATCATTCATATATATGTGACATTATTTTGCGTTTTGAATGCCCACTTGTTGTGTACCTTGTTACAATTGGCCTTTCATTTCGAGATCTACATCTACAGATTCAAGTCCAGTTCCAAGTTGGATCTTACGCCCAATTTTATGTTAATTATCCTGTGCGTTAAACATCGAAGGTACTGAAATATTTTTGGTCATTTAAATGTTAATTATTTCGTAATTGGGAACATGTAAAAAGCAATGGAGGATCACTTTTTCTGATTTGAAGAACGATTTTTTTTCAGCAAGTGGCCAATTGAAAATGAAGTTTCTCAATTAAAAATCAAGTTCTTGAACTTGATTTAACTTCCATAGGAGTTAACACGGGCAATGAACTCGCACCTTTTACCGCTGAATTTAAGGAGTTAGCGATTCGAATTTGAAAAGTTTGGGATTGATTAATACATATTCATATAATTCGATTTTCAATACTATGAGCTGAATTTATTGAAACTTTTTATGGAACAGATATATGTGACGTCCTTTCGTATTTTGAATTCTAGAACCTGAATTCTGATAATGTATTTCAATTTGATGCAACTGGTGAGATGTTTCTTTGAGCACTATACGTTTTTATATCCCATACACAATTGAATAATTAGTTACTCTGCAATATATTGTTCATTGCCTAGTTTTCCTTCTTTTATGAAACTCCCAAGTCTGAGCTCTGTAAGCATCGATGACCACTCGTAGAGATTCATTCTGCGAGATTTGAAATTTCTCAAAATGACTTGTGGCTGTGTAGTCTCAAACTGTTGAAGCAAAGGTCACGGTCGGAAGAATAACCGTCTTATACAGACGGATCTTTGTGGCAGCTTGTTTTGTCTAATTATCAGTTGATAAAGCTGACTCTGCGCTGCTTTGGCTTTGGACGTGGAACGGTCGATATAGGACTTTCACGTTAGCCTCGGGTCCATGAAGACTCCCAGGTATTTCGCCCTGTCTGTTCAGTCGGAAATAACCCAATCGCTCAGTTTTGCAGCTACCAGTGCGTTATTCATCATATATTCCTGCACAAATTAACAATTGTTGGAACGCAAAGCACATACGGAGGACGGTTGCTTGTGCGTTATCCTGCAAGATTGAAGAAAATATGGTTCACAGCATTAAATCAATTGATTGACCAATCCTCATTCATGCTCGTCATGCGTCTTCAAATATGAAACAGTCTTCCAATGAATCTATATATTATAATGAAACAGCTGAATGAAGGTTCACTAAATATAGATACCTGATTTTTTTTCAGCTCACAACTGCTTCCTCAGAAATGCAATTACGCCTTTCAAACTAACTTGATAAAAACTTACGAAGCTGAGACCAGGAAGACCGTAAAATTGTATAAGGCAATGAAAAAAGTGAACAGTAAGATGCCGAACTTCGGCTTTAACCATTTATCGAAAATGCGGTGGCAAATCTATCGCGTTTCGTACCGAACCGAATGAGTTCCACGAGTAGTCGTGAAACTCTTGTTGGAATTCAATTAGTGCAAATTTACCCACCCACTTCCTTTAATGGGAGACGTAACGAGAATTCGAATAGAAATGTTAATGTGGTCTATCCTCTCAGACAAAATGCATAGCGAAACAGATCACGTGAGCGTAAAATTGTCAAATACATGGAAAGATAATGAAAAGCATGGAAAGAGATTACTCGATCTCGTTTATTGCTTAAAATATGGCATTCATAATGATTCCATTTCAGTGCATATTACAAGAATTCAGAAACCTCATTAGACAACTGTATACGTTGTTGATTGAATGAAGACCTTTGATTTTATTCACATAATCATGCATATTTTACTCGACTTTTGATCAAACTTTTATATATTATTGATAGGAATCCTTACACCAATTGTACAAAAACGTACAAAAGTTATTGATTATCTAGACACACACACACACATATATATATATATATATATATATATATATATATATATATATATATATATATATATATATATATATATATATATATATATATATATATATATATATATATATACATATCAAAAGTATACTTTATATTATAATAATTTCTTTCGATAATATTTTCACGATTTATTCGAAGAATAATTCGTGATATTATAATTATATAATATATTTGTATGATTATAGGATAATCATTAGGTTGTAAAATATAGTATATTAATTGTGAAGACGTGTGAAACTTTGAATGTTAGATGTGTTCATGTGCTTTTCATTGACTCTTAAGATTTGACATGTACCTTAATCTAT
Source organism: Henosepilachna vigintioctopunctata (assembly GCA_030704895.1). NCBI lineage: Eukaryota > Metazoa > Arthropoda > Insecta > Coleoptera > Coccinellidae > Henosepilachna > Henosepilachna vigintioctopunctata. The sequence goes on from JARQZJ010000091.1 coordinate 15,890,622, forward strand.
GCATTATATATGGATACGACCTATTGTATAATTCTATATTATAATGGATAGGAGTGTATGTGAGGATTGAAGTCGTCGCCTTCCATTTGTTGGGCTTTTGTTGGCGAAACTGATGACTATCTTGTAGTGCGAAACAGTAATTGTCTTAGGCTTTCAATAAATGTAGTCATCGATTTCAATATACTCATAACATTATTTGTGTTATGAGAATATTGTTATTATTAATTAATGTAATATTATTATTAATTAATATTAATTCTCAATTATCCTTATAGGGATGAATAACATTTATCCCAAAAAGGATAATTGAGATATCGCACTCTTCATGTTTCACATAGCCAGCTCTGCTATAATATTTTCTCGAATAATTTGTAAAAAAATTATCAAAATGAAGTTATAGTATACTTTTGATACCGGATATATTCAAATGCAATAATATGGCACAGGAACTACGAATTCTTTTTTGTTGTAAATTCCTTATATACATATATATATATATATATATATATATATATATATATATATATATATATATATATATATATATATATATATCTTCAATTTTTTTCGCAACAACAGGCTTATTTTAATGTTAAAAACTTTATTTTCGTTGATGTTTCGTTGTATATAACAACTTTGTCAAAACTAAAAATTATTATTTCATTGAAAATCATTGTTATTATTTGTTATTCTGAAAACATTGGAAATAATATTTTCTAAACAGCCAATAAATCAATTTTAAAAATATATATATATATATATATATATATATATATATATATATATATATATATATATATATGTGTATATATATATATATATATAAATATATATATATATATATATATGTGTATATATATATATATATATATATATATATATATATATATATATATATATATATATGTGTATATATATATATATATATAAGGAAATGAAATTTTCTGTGCTTATGGCACTGAATGAAATATTTAAGAAAATGAACACTATGAATAATATGGTGCGACTGACGAGTTCCTTGCAGAACGAAACATATATGTCTCGCACTTCCATCAGGTGTGGCATCGATTTCAATATTTCTCTAACATTTATCCCTTGAAGGATAATGGAGACATCACATCGTACACGTTCACATATCTAGCCCTGCTATAACATTCTCTTGATTAATTTCAATTTTTCAAATGAATGTTCTAGTGTTCATTTTCTTAAAATATATATATATATATATATATATATATATATATATATATATATATATATATATATATATATATATATATATATATATGTCTATATATGTATATATATATATATATATATATATATATATATATGTCTATATATGTATATATATATATATATATATATATATATATATATATATATATATATATATATATATATATATGAGTAATAATTTCGCTTAACTCTTGGTGAGACATAATTAAATATCAAATTACATTAAACTCTTGGCTTAATATTTCACGATTTATTTAACAATATGAATAGTCAACATGTTTCTAGCGTTAGCTCATTTTCAAGACTGACACTCTTGAAAAAAGTATTTTTCATCGAATTCTGAACGCCAAAGTTGTTCGTGGCATGTTGCAAAGCAATATACGCACATTTTTACTTAATATGATAAATTTTACTCAAGGGAATACCAATGAAAAAGAGAATATATCAAAAAGAGAGGAAGTAAGGGAGCAACCAGTGGAGCTGAATTTCAATTTCATCCAAAACGAATTTACAGCATCGATAAACTCCATTACACGGTTTCCCCGACAAACAAAGATATATATTTCGCTGAGCGTCGGCAAAAAGGTATCGCATAGTTTCCTGTGTGAATTATATTTCATATCGAGCTCAAATTTTGCTGCTATGGAATTTCATGAATTTATTAACTCTTTTTATTTCATATTTTGCAAAGTTTTCTAGAGAGTTTGTTGAAAATTTGTTTTGAATAGAGGCCGTTGATCCCTGTGAAATCTATAGTGTGCCGCTTGCAATTTTGTAACAAAAGGTTTATGATCCTTAATTGACATCGAATGAATCATTTATTAAACGATTGACGTACGTTTCGGTAAACTTCGCTGTTTTCAGAATTAAAATAAGTCTTTTAATTTCCGAATAAACTCATTGTACACCAATATGGAAAAACCGGCTAGAATTGAGCTCAAAAGATCAGAGGAGAAGGAAGTTCTATAATGAGCTGATTATGTATATGACTGATTTCGAACTATTCAGCAGGTTTACGTATGATAGATAGATAGTTTATTGCATGTGTTACAACATAGTGGTTACAATTGTCATGAAAGAGAAAAAAAATATATTTATAAAGTTGAAAACAACAATAGAGTCCAAGAAACACAGATTATAAGCAAACAAACCATATCAAACAAACAACTGCGTTCGGAAACACAACAAAAAAAAGGTCTCAAAGCGACCCCATCGAGTCAAAACGGAAAGAAAGATACTCCTGAAAATTGTAGAAGGGATGCTTAAGTAAAAAGGCTCTTATGGTCCTTCCAAATTGAGGAGACTGCAAGATCCGAACACAATTTGGTAACTTGTTGAATAATATTATTGAAAAGTAAAAAGACCCTTTCTGATACTTTGTGAGCCTACAAAAACTTGGCCGCAGGCAGTATTTATCTCGGGTGGAATACCGACGGCAATCCGCATCCGAGCGACATTCTTCAACGAGACCATGAGCGAACATGAGCGCCTCAAAAATATACAGACACACAAAGGTAAGAATTTTATATTTGCTGAAAGCACTTCTACAGTCGTCACGATATTGAAGAGAGGAGATAATTCTTACTGCTCTCCTCTGGAGAGCAAATATTCTTGCTTTCGATGCACATGTGCCCCATGCCAGAATGCCATATCTCATTCTTGCTTTTATTAAGGCGTAGTAAGCCACTCTTAGGATACTGGAGGACAATCTACCTGATAAGCTTCTAAGCAAATATATACAATTGCACAATTTTCGTGCTAGAAATTCAGTATGTGCCTCCCAGCTCAAAACCGAATCCAACCTCATTCCTAAAAATCCAGCATTCCTCATGAAATCCTGTTTCTTCACACGCTCAAGCGTGAATACCATTTTGGAGGTTTTCTGTTCGTTTGCCACTAGTCTATTTGACACGAACCAGTCGAAAGCCATTGACTGTGCCAAATCACCTTCCTCTAGCAAAGTTCTCCACTCATCAGATGTAACTGATACAGTGTATCGTCCGCAAACAAAATTGTGGAAAACCTTTTTAGGTAAAGAGGAAGATCGTTTATAAAAACAAAAAATAATAAAGGCCCAAGGACAGATCCCTGAGGTACACCCAATGAAACATTTTGGTGGTCAGACCACTTGTCTGGAATAAGTCGTCATATGTTTGCCAGACCGGAAGATGTTTTGAAACTAGGCTAAAAGAAAACGTAAAAAACGGACAATCTGCTTTTCGGGAACATCGAGAGTCGACAGGACATAAGATCTCTCGTTGTTTTGAACCTGATTTTCTTCATTACTGTGAAAAAGGAATTAAAATGAACTACCTGGTAGCCATGGAAATAAATAAACTTCAAAAATCCGATGAATACAATCTTCTCAATGACCAGTTAGACCTTCGCTGTTATATCTCTGATAATTTGGAAACCCCCACCTCTATGACAGAATTTAAGGTGTATTCTGTGGTCCGAACAGATATGCAAAATATTTATAGGTTGTCTTTGTAAAATGTATTCATTCTTGATAATGCTGTAAAAGGCGAAACTAGTCCAATAAAGAATTGTTCAGTCAGTGATTTTTAGACAAGTTTTTATTATTACCTCTCATCTGATATAGTTCTTTCAATATGTCTTATGAACCCACGATATCGCTCGACAATGGCAGGAGGTTTGTGAATGGAATGGCGTTGTACTGCATTTAGAATATGCAAGTTTCTACAAGTGACAATCGCTGAGCTTCTTCAAATATTTTATGCCTATATTGATGGAAGTTGAGTCAACATTTGAGTTCTCCACTATCGAAACTATATTTATTTTCATGGACCTCTACTTACGATTGTGGACCCATTCTTTTTTTCACGCCCAACGTAGACCCCCGTCGTGTCACCTGTGTTATTCCTGGAGGGTACTTGGAGTACAGTTTCAATAGAAGAAAAATATATATTACTATTGGTTTCATTTCAACTTCACTTCATAATTTAGTATATCAACTTATAATGAAAACTGAAATTTCTATTTCCTGCCGTCGAAATAAGCGACAAATGGAATGGAGTACGATTCAGATTGAATTCGGATCGCTAATTGAACTGAATCGAATTTGACCACCCCACTTTCCAGAAACTTAAATTAGAATCTATCACTTTTGCTGCGAATTTGATCCTTTGTCCTTTGTGAACTGCCTTTGATCTATCATGAGTCATAATACAAAGTGCTGCTAGAACTAGTATGACATTCAGCAGATTATAACCTCAATGCTTGTTGAATATGTGAAGTGTGAAATGAGCCTGCACGTCAGTTTTCAAGGCACAACTAAAGTAGGCCAATGTTCAGTTGATATCAGATATAAGTCAACCGAAACTGGCATTTCTTAATTCATTTATAGAGTATTGTAGAGTTTGGACGGAAAACTGAATATATTTGAATTTTTCCAGGACCTCTAAAATGCATCTTTCCTGAATTCTGCTTTGAAATCATGAAAAAGGACTGAAATCAGATAATAATGATAATAATATTTATTCAGCTGAAACTATACAAAAAACGTACATATTTTGAAATGTTAACTTTGAATTATATTTCCATCCCATTATTCAAAATAATTTTCTTAGCTCACCCTTAAATATCTTAATACTAGTGATTGTTTTCAAGAATTGATAAACTTGAATACTTGGTAAATTATTGAAAGAATTCATTCCTCTCATGGTATATGCTACTTTCAGATTCAGAAAGCTAACAATATTAAAACTATTATTATTTCTAGTATTATACCCATGCATCTTACTGACATATGTTACACTTTTGTGTCAGCTGATTTTCTCATTCTGAATATGAATATATTCGAAGCAAAAGGTATTCTCTCTTCAATACATTATTGTCAAAGAGTTCAGCATAATTTCAAATGGAGTATTTTTATTGCACTTCAAAATTTTTTCCGGTAACTTTTGTAATTGTTGCATTTTTTCTCAGTCGAACCGTATCACGAAGTGGAGGAATATTCAGAATATGGCATTATTATTTATTCGAACAACGATCATTTCTGATATGTCGACAGATGTTTTCCTATTCTCCTCAAAAAATTGATATTTCAAAAGATTTCAAATAATGAGAGGTAATAATAAATACTTATCAAAAAATCACTGACTGGACAATCCTTTATTCGACTAGTTTCGCCTTTTACGGCATTATCAAAAATTCTAGATAAGCCCTGGTTGGTAATGGCATCCAAGCGTTATTTGTCAAAGTGAAAAGTCTTAAGTATACTCTGCCATTCCACCATGAAAAGATTTACAAACGAGTAACGATTGCAAATTGTTGAAATTCACTATCAAAATCCGTGCTTTGTGAAAAATCCGTATTTTTTGTTGCGACCATATTCGACCTGGTGAATCAATAATTCGTGCTGTTATCACCAAATTTCGTCCCAAGTTTACTTTCTTGGACGTTAATCCATTAGTGTATAGCGTAGAGAATATTGCAGCAGTATCGTACAGTGTTAATAAAGATCGTGAAATTTCATTTTGTCGTTGTTCTCTGCAATTGAGCATGTGACAAATTGGACCTTCCGAATGAACCATTGTCCAAATGTCCGGACGGAGCCGCGGACAACATTTACATGAAGTTATTTTCAAAATGTAAATGGCAGTGTCTAAGTTATCAATTTCAATGAAAACTTTCAATATATGATCCAAATTGAGTGTTTTATTCGATTTAAAAAAAACTACGCTCAAAACATCAACATATATATCAGGATCTTTCATATCCGCCATTTCATAAGTTAAACCACTCCACACATTGCGTGTTACTCAACAGCATATCGTTTTTGAGAGATATTCACCAACACAGCTTGAAGAATGTTTTTCGAAGCAGGTCGACTTTCGAACCAGGTTGGCAGCAATTTCATTTCTAGAATTTATCGTGGTGAAACCACGCGTTCTAACAATGAATCCAAAATTAATTTCCAGAAATAGTCAGATAAATTAATTGACTATAATCATTCTGGGAAAATATACGATTATCAATGAGCTAATGCAGTCATGAAATTAATACATTATTCACACAAACCTTCATTGTTATATCAAGCAATAAAGTTGTTCAATACACTCAGAAGCAGAGTTTCACTCGATAACTTGAAAAGCTAAACATCCGTCTGATGAGGAAAGGGGCCTCTGCGCTCCAATCGAAAATCAATTCATCAATATGGCGACAGCCTGGAAATACATCACTTTAGGTAATTTGGTTGAAATTCCCAGACAAGTCTAATTGTCCATCCCTGAGTGAATTTGAATTCTCATTAGGCCAGAAGCACAGTATGGGAGGAGACTAAGGGAGGTCTTAGGTCTTCTCATTTATGTTCATTTTCTACTACCCTGCCTATCTGTGGTGTAAATTAAGGCAGCTTCACCTCAGGTTTTCCCGGATCCTTTTGTTGTCAGGAAATCTCTGCCCAGGTGACCCCATCCCTCATTAGAATGATGAATATTGATTTCGGTATATCAAATGGAGGGATTCCTGAAGTAACTTTGTCAAAGCTAAAATGGTTTATAATTATTGGATATCTATTCATTATAAATTTTGTCTGGTAACCTTCTGAATTCAAAGTGAAATTTTCTTCATTAATTATACATTCGTTTTCAACTTTGTATGGCTGTTTGTTTTCTCGAAAACTTTCGATATTACCCTGAAAGTTATGAAAGTCTAATGAACAGAGGAAACATTTCAAGTTCGATGATGGATCTTCATCTTCACTGAAATTTACTGAAGGCTTACTGATATGATACTAATTAATTCGAAATGATGTTCGAACCGATTCATAGAGCTCTCTTGTGAAGTTAAGCTGCAATTTATGCTTCGAATCAAAATTTTCAACCAGTTAATCTTCTGGAAATATTGGAAAAGTTTGCCTGTAAGTCGGCCATTTTGAATACTTAGGAGAAGTTAAACAGTTCTCAGGTTTGAACCCAATCGCTATTGAACAAAGAATTACCAAGCTCCAAAAACACTACAAGCTAACATGGGCGTACTATAATAGGAATGCATCTTTAGAGGCGCCGAACTGAGGCATCATAACACAACTATTCTTCCAGAAGCAATCTACGCAGCTGCAGCAAAATAGTTATTCACGGTCGTTCAAGAGTTAGAGAAATAGAAAATCAAAAACGGAAAATTCTCAGAAAGATTAACGGTCAATCAATAGAAACGTCACGCGGATGAAAATACCACAGAATGAACTTTATCAAATGATAAACAGAATAACGGAAGAAATGAGAAAACGACGAGCAAAGTTCTATGCATATGTCAACAGAATGGAAACAGTCTAGAATACCGAAGAATCTTCCCGATATAATTAAAAAGAGTAAATGCGGAACAGAACATAGCGTCTAAAGAAAGTCTAAAAAGATCTACAACAGATCAATATAAAAAATCTCGAACATCGCACTTATTGTCAAAATGGACAGATGAACGGAAGAAAGAGTATTTCGAGAGGATGAAGCGTTCTTGGGAAGCAAAAAAGATGACGCAGAAGTCCTAAGAATTGCGAATTCAAGTTAAGCAGCTGAAATCTTGGAGAAGAATCGTTATAATATATTTATGTCATTACATGGATTCTCAAGAATGAAATTATGGAATGTTTGGAAAATTAGGGGTTTATTCCGTGTAGTGAATACACGCGTTGACAATTTTACACGTTTTTTCATGTCCAGTTTTCGACTCAAATCGCACTCGGTCTTGATGAAGAGTTAAGAAATTGTATGGGTAACATAAGTAAGGCATGAAATAGATTGGCGGTCTGTAACCGGGCCGCAGTCCGCTGCTTGTTGGCCCCTGAAATGAAAAGTTCTTAGCAGCTTTGTGGAATTCTAGTCAGAGGCTATTATAATTATATATATATATATATATATATATATATATATATATATATATATATATATATATATATATATATATCAAACAATGTCTCACCAAGTTTCATGGAAGGATTCATTAGTACGTTGAATTGTGATCGTCTGAAATCTTCTGATGATGTGATAGGTTATGTTTGTTCTAGGGGCTCCATTCTAAGTTATCTTCCATCAATACTCATATTTGATTGTCATTTATAACAGTGATTACATCATTAATCAATTTTAGTTTTCAAATTACTATGAAAAAAAGCTAACGAAAAAATTAGCATCCGGAGGCTATACGGGGGAATATAAATTATATCCCTAATCGATGAGAACTTGCAATTGGCAGTTTGGAAATCAGTCAAGGTATAATTTAGTTTGTCGTAGCAGCTCAAGCTACTAATAACGTAACGTAACGATCAATGGTCCTGAACTTTATGTTTTGAGTACCAATCATAAACAAGCGTATCAACTAAAAAGCATACCCTTGTTAATAGTAAAATTGACCTCTAATAGCTTTACTTTGAATAACTTCCGAATATAATCGATAGTTTCAGTTAAATTTCTCGTATTGCCGGAATCCACATTGGAATGCCAACAATGAATGTATTCAATACCCACAATATTATTCAGATGACAAATATCGTACAGTGGAGTACTGTTAATATTGATTTCGTAAGGTTTTTATGTATTCCGATGAAAACTCTCTACTTGAAAAATCAGCTCAATTTATCATCGTTGAGAAATCTACTATATGAATACACGAAAATGAATGAATAATAATAGTTTTTCCAATTTTTTTCAGTAATAATAGATTTGATTATATAAAAACCCTTCAGTTCCGTTGACGCCTGGTTGTTGATTATATCTTTTTCGAAACTAATAAATAATTAATTACCTTGGATTGAAGAGTAAATATCTATTTTTAGATCAACTTGGCTATTTTACTTTCAAATATTCAGAAGAAGGTTTGCAGCTCAGTATTCGCTTCAGCAGTGTTTTTCTACATAAGGAAACACCTGGAAAACTCACGGTTATTCGGGTGATTAACATGAGCGATATATTTTTTTCAACTGAATGTACCGGGTGTTCCAATAAAGAATGACTCTCGGCCATGTCTCGAGAACCGTTTATGGTGCAGCTTGAGAAAAAAATCATCACAAAAGAAGTGACCTCCAGAAAAACCTGGAAATTTTTCACAGAGTTGTAGATCCACCGCTAGAGGACGTAATTGGATACCTAAAATTGAGAAATGGATTTTTTACAAAGGATGGAGTGGGTTAGAACCTTTACATGAAAAAACGCCTGTATCTCAGGTTCTGCTCAACCGGTTTGTGCGAACTGAGTCTTTTTAAAAAGCGTCTTTTGCGCACTCTTGTAGGATTTTTATTTCAGAAACAACGTAATGAGTGACCTGTTAGCTAGAGAGCGCTATTTATAATATTTCTGAATATAGTTATCCTTGGAAAATATCCAATGAAAATATCATATTATGCAATATGATATATATTCATATATAATAGCATATCTTCTATTATGGAATATATATGAAAATCAAATTAGCAACATAATATGGAGAAACGCATTTGAATGTCTCCTTTCTAGTCCAAGATATCTTCATAAATGTGTAAGTTTCAAGTATTTTTCCTTCAGATCTAAATTACTCGTCCTTAGATATTACTCAACTGATTTGAACATTTTTTTACTCCTCAGAATTGTATTTACTTGTTTTAACGGGTGATTTTTTGAGAGTTAAGTTTTTCATGTTGGCGTCACTGATTGGTAATGGCATACAAACGTCATTTGTGAAAATAAAACTTTTTCAGTATACTCTGCCATTTCATCGTGGAAAGACCTACAAACGAGCAACGATTACAAAGTGTTGAAATTTACTATCAAAATTCGTGCTGTGTGAAAAATGTGTATCGTTGGTTACGACCATATTATGGTCGTCATAATCGACCTGATGAATCAACAAATCGTGCTGTTATCACCATATTTCGCACCAAGTTTACTTTGTTGGACACTAAACCATTGTCACACATGCGTACAGTGCGTACTAAAGAGAATATTGCAGCCGTAGCGTGCTGTGTTAATGAGGATCGTGAAATATCAATTCGTCGCCGTTACCAGCAATTGGGCATGTGTCAAATAGAATCTTTCGAATGAACCATTTGATACAGAGTCGCAGACATCATTTACATGAAGTTATCTTCAAAATGTAAATGGCAAAGACCAAGTTATCAATTTCAGTGAGAGCTTTGAATATACGATGCAAATTGAGTGTTTTATTTGATTTGGAAAAAACCACGCTTAAAGAATCACCGTATAATAATGAAAGCTTCAATTATATCATTTCAATATTACTGTCGGTCTCACCGAGAAACTGCGTTTTTGAAGCTGAAGTGGAAATAATCGAGAACAAAACAAACAGTGGGTCATGAAAAACGAAAGCAAAAATTATATCTTCAGTCAAATTAATAACCATAGTAATTTGTACATTTACATGATTCGATTCTTACAAATGGAAAAGCATTTGATATGATAGGCAATTACTTTGAATGTATGTGAAATGCTACTGTTGCTGCTAGAATGTGTGCAATAGAATACTCTCAAAGACGTCATCCCAGTAGTAGAGTTTAAATATTCATTCTTTTTTCAGTTTAGTCTTCAGTTTTTCAAATTTTTTTTACAATTACTGTGATATCAAATGTGCCTTCGGACTAACTTCACAGGATTTGTAAAAAAATTTTTCAATAGTGCCTTGTTATATAAACTGTTGAATTTGAAATTTCAGCCCTGAAGAAGAAATTTTCCTGTCCTGGACTGCAATCTCAATAGAACACTGGAAATACATTTTTATAGTCGTGAAACATTGAACTATATATATATATATATATATATATATATATATATATATATATATATATATATATATATATATATATATATATATATATATATATATATTTTATATATATATATATATATATATATATATATATATATATATATATATATATATATATATATATATATATATATATATAATATATATTAAGAACAAGGTTTGTCAGGCTGAAATAGGAGTTAATAGTTTTCGGTATTTACCTGAGATTTACGTTGCTTGTTTATTTGTAACAGCCGTTTACATATGTTTCAAGCTAATTGGCTCTCATCAGAACGGCGTAGTTCAAGTTATTAGATGTTCTCACTTGAAAGTTGATTAAAAAGAAAAAACACAGAACAAAACAACACAAAATTCCACGTGAGGAACCTACATCATTTTTGGTTTAAAATTGAGTATCTTGACCAAGCTGTTACAGCTATATTTTCAGACTGAATCAATGTCTACCTGCGATGAGATATTTATACCTTCTAGAATTTTGTACCGACGATATGATAAATTGAGAACAATGTTTGTCAGGCTGAAAAAGGAGTTAATAGTTTTCGGTATTTACCTGAGATTTACGTTGCTTGTTTATTTGTAACAGCCGTTTACATATGTTTCAAGCTAATTGGCTCTCATCAGAACGGCGTAGTTCAAGTTATTAGATGTTCACACTTGAAAGTTGATTGAAAAGAAAAAACACAGAACAAAACAACACAAAATTCCACGTGAGGAATCTACATCATTTTTGGTTTGAAATTGAGTATCTTGACCAAGCTGTTACAGCTATATTTACTGTTACAAATAAACAAGCAACGTAAATCTCAGGTAAATACCGAAAACTATTAACTATATATATATATATATATATATATATATATATATATATATATATATATATATATATATATATATATATATATATATATATATATATATATATATATATATATATATATATATGTTTGTGTGTGTGTGTTTGTGTGCGTAAGTGTATATGTATACCTTCTCAATGTATCTACAAATTCATCTGCGCTCAGTTCGAAGAACATCAACCCTAGACGAAGTGGTGACCCCTTGATGGCTGTTTCATATAAATATTTACTTTGTCAAATACTACCGCTTACGGAGGTCCTTTTCTCTTGTTACTTCGAAAAACAAACAATATTTTCACTAGAATCAGAGCCTTGTCCAAATTAATTCTAAACAATTATTCATGTACAGTGAAATCCCTTAACCTCTGAGACAACCAAGCTGTTGATTTATTCTATTCGTAAGAGAATACCGAACCGTCGGTCACGAGCTCGAGCGGTCAGAGATGTATGAATTTATTATTCGAGTACCTTCAGAGCCAGTAACATTAATCCTCAAATATTTCACAACGATAATAAGTGTCAATCCAATGAGTTTTTTCAACAGTCATAAAAATGAAAGATGAGAAATCTTCAGGAAGGAAGAGTATTATCATAAATTTCTTCACTCAAAAAATGCAATTTTCAATTTTTCAACAACTAAACAAAATTTTGTTGAGAGAAGTATATGCATAAATACTCGTATATTCATTTATTTATTGTTATAGGCCAGTTAATACAACACTTTTCAGTTCAGACACTTGCACATAAAGTGTACAATTTCTTCACAGACTGTATTTATTTTTTGTAGGTTCTTCTTCATTTACCCTATTTTTTTTGGTGCCGTCTCTAACTTATTGTCAAGAGTTATTACAACACATTTTAATACTTTTTGGCACACCCTGACGGTAGCTTACAAACTCTTCGTGGATACTTGCTTGAAAAGAGCCTGTTGACAGCCTATATTCATGTCCATCAAAGTATTCGTGAAAATTTTGATTGCCATGGTTTTCATAGATTCTTGGTTTTACTGTATCGTCATCTGAGTCTCTGCAAGGATTTCGTCGTATTCACCTGTATTTGCAGACACGCTTCACAATTGTGTCATTGGGGAATTATTACACGCATATGACAATAAAAATATGAATATATACGTGTAATTGATCTTTTTTCACGGAAATTCATGTTGTTGTCGAGCCTCTAATTCTAACAAAAGCTTCTCCTCTTCTAGAAATGGAAAAATGTCATCCTTGTTTCAATTAATTTTTCAATAATTGACTATAACTCTAGTGAAACTGAACATCAACGTGAAAGACAGATTAATAGTTTGTAATTGTGATGTTATCAGTGTAGCACCTGTTTTTCTTTGATTGTGTTCAGTTCCTTACGCTCAATAACTCTGAAATTGATTACATTAGCTTTTTCTATTAATTAGCAGATGGAAATGCCTTGATCCCAATATCCCTGAAGGACTATGATTCACTATAATTTTCAAAATATTTGTGTATGAATATATTCAAAATTGCTCTCCAGATCTTCATCTTGAAATATTAATCATACTAAACATGCATTAGTACCTGTATAGGTAATACCATATCTAAACATGTATAGGCATTCATAATACATCGAGCCTTCTTGAAAAATTGCTTCAGATAATTAACTAAACTGCTTGAAAACAAAAGGAGAAATCTGAAGAAGAAGAGGTTCTCTTGAGAAGGGTTGAAAACTAGTTCAACAACTTTTGAGTCTGATAAGAGTATCTGTTCGTATCTGCAATATGGTATGGGCATTTGTGCGTGCCTATGAATTTATTGGTTGTAGCATTGATACATATGAAACATAGTATCATATGGAAGTGAGGTAATGTGTTTCACATGGAAAGACAAAGAAACATTGATAGTTTTCGAATGAAGATTTCAAGGAAAATATTGTGCCAAAAAATCAGCAATTTGACGAATATACGCCGTAAACCAATTTGGATGTAAAAACTATTATCAATGAAGATGTTGATGATTGTGATGAATCACAAATAAGACGATGGTACGGACATATTGACAATAAACGACCGAAATCACTAATCAAAATAGCAACGAATTGGAGATAAGCAGAAAGAAGACGAAGAAGCAGACCAAATAAGCGATTGATTCACGAAAGATGGTAATACCGAATTGAATATTAGAATAAATGAAATTTTTTTTTAATTCATTGTACCTATAGTTTAACGCCGGTTAAATCATAAACAAACACACTCAATGCCTTCAACGGGATTCGAACCCGAATTCTACGTCACTAGGGTCAGATGTTCTTTCAGCTCAGCCACGGAGACCGGCCATATGTAAGTTGATACAGAAAGCAGCAAAAACTAACAAATGATTAGAAAATAGAATAAATAACACTGAGTGATATATTGCTTCAAAAAAAAAAACAGAGAGCTCTATTAATGCGATGCGGTTACCTTTCCTCTGAGAATGTAATGCCTATCTCAATATATAATATTGATTTGACTGATGAGTGATGTACAATATTACACGCATAATGACCTCTCAAAACTGTGACATACAGTAAGATTACCATGTAAGGACGTCATAGTCTAATGTTTTTCAAATTTAAAATTTCAAAAATAGTTGGCCATTGCATCACTTAAGGATTAAATTCATCACAGTTGTGATGATTGTCTGATTTCAGCGTGCGCTTACAGTTAGGTCTGAAATTATCTGTGGAAAACTATTGGGCCGAATGAAAATTTTCCAAGTCTTCGCAAACATTATCTGGGCAACGTGAAGAAAGATTTATTGCGCTGCAATTTTCACGTCTAATGGGCTCTATTAACGTCTGTACCCGAGCGATTTTAGACACTGTTGATCGTCTTGAAAATACTGCAATCGTTAGGGAACATGATCCAGTTGACCTAGTTTTTCAAAGAATTATTAAGCGTTATCTGGGTGCTACGTTCACATTTCAGCACTTCATGAAGTAGTATACTCTTTATCATATTTATAATGACTGGCATATACCACCACAAGTCTAATGAGTATTCTTCGTAGAGAATCCTATATTTACCCAAATTTTCATTCCACTTTAATATGAGAAAACATCAAAACTCCAGAAGAGATTAAATACAAATTGTACATATAATCAAAGTGCAACAGTATCAGAACGATTATCGGTATCAAAATTGAATCTATTTCTGGATTACGAGGCTGATATCGAGTCAATAAATTGATATAACTGGAATATATACAGCTATCGGGAATAGTGCGCAAAGGTTAAGTGTTTTTAATTTTTCAATGGAGGTCTCGGGTTCAATTTCTTAAACTGGCAAACATGAAAGAGTTGTAATGGCCAACGGTTCTTTCATCTGTGTAATCTGAAAAATGAGGAACATTTCGATGGGTAACAAGGTATAGTGGTTAGTTTATAGAGACGTAGCTTCATAAAAAAAGTCAGTATGAAGAGTGTCAAGTTGATTGTGGTCGCGAGTTTATGTGCTGATTTCAGGCTGAACGTAGATGAAGATTTGATGTACTCGAACACATACAAATCCCCATCAATGCTTGAGAGTATGAAAGAGGATTTGAGAAGTTTTGAGGGTTGCCATTTCAAGCGTAACTAACCTACATCTAAAAGTGGGCTGGCTACCATGAATGTTCATACTAACCATTCATAGTATTGGAACTGGTTCAGACTAATGGTTAACCCAATAATCTATTTCTATATAAAATAGATAATCACCTATTTTCATATAATCTCCATTATTTCGCCAATATAATACATCTATATATATATATATATATATATATATAAAAGAAAGTCATGTTAGTTACACTATTTATAACTCAAGAACGGCTGAACTGATTTGGCTGAAAATTGGTGGGGAGGTAGCTTAGAACCAAGAGAAGGACAGAGGATACTTTTTGTCACGTTCTCAAATCGTGAAATGAATGACGCATTCAATGAATAATTTGAACGAAGAAGTGAATATGACCACCAGGAATTAAATAAAATCGTTCAAACGAATGTACCCCTGATGAATCACCAACAAAGGGAAGTTCATGATACATTGTTAAAGGCAATTGATGATGAAAATGCTGGTTTATATTTCCTGGATTCCCTTGCTGGAACTGGAAAACATATCTCATGTCAGTAATTCTAGCCACTGTTTGAGCGAGATCCAACATTCCGGTTGCAGTTGCTTTTTCTGGAATAGCAGCCACATTGTTAGAAGGATGCCGTATGTCTCATTCAGCATTAACATTGCCTTAAATCTTCAAACTATTGAAGAACCAATATGTAATATTGAAAAACACTCCGCCATGGCCAAAGTTGAATCAGAATCGAAAACCATCATCTGGGACGAATGCACAATGGCACATAAACGTGCACTTCACCGAACATTGGAAGATCTACGCAAAGACTCGAGATGTTTTGGAAGCGCAATGATTTTACTGTCTGGAGATTTCCGCGAAACACTGCCAGTAATTCCAAGATCATTTTCTGCAGACGAAATACACACTTGACTCAAATCATTGAATCTGTAGCGCTATGTGAAGAAACTTCAGCTGACAACAAACATGAGTGTTGCATAGCAACGATCAATCTGATGAAGATCTCTCTGAGCAATTACTGACTATCGGTAATGGTCGAGTACCTGTCGACAAATCGAGCTCATTTCGATGTGCCAGCTCACCACAATTAACGACTGAGGTTGTCTCCGTAGTAATCATGCTTCGAAACATAAACCAATCAAAACTGTGCAACGGTAACCCGTTTGGTGGTAAGGAAATCAACGAACAATGTAGATTTGAGCGACCATACTCGAAAGGTTCGAGTATTGTCGTAAAGGTAGAAAAATTCGAAGATGAGGAAGTTCTCATTTCAAGGGATCCAAATGATCCCAACCGACATGCCGTTTGATCAGATATTCAATTATCATCAAGATAAGAGACGTGTTGAGACATTCATCAAATTATATACTCGTTATTTTATGGAAATTTGCTTTGTCGAAAAGAATAAGTATCCAGTATTGGGATCATTTGATGGTCGTTGAATTCTTCTGGCATTTGTTCGTTATTTGGAAATTGTGAACAGAAGAAGTGCCCTTCAGAATTGAAGGATCAAAGCACGTGTTCTTGATACACAGTATACCGCACACTACATCTTTGCGTAAGTTCAGGTATTTTCAGTTTAGTTTTGATTATTTGTTTCATGGTGGCATTTGTTTCAGGGTTTTTCGTTTTCGTTTTCTTTTTTTTACGTTTACTTTCGGATTTCTTCGTTTTGTTTTGAGTACTGGAATTATTGAGAATCACCATTCTGTAGAAGGTTTGGTAGAATATCTTTGAGCCTAAAGCTGGAAGTTTGAGTACACTTGGTGTGGTGAGAGAATTCCAGTACATTGTTTGAAGAGACAAGTGATATTTGATTTTATTTTTATTTTATTAACCTTGAGTTTGCTTTAATTTGATAACTGATCAATGTATATGCTGAAGATTCCTTTTTATTCAAATATTCATTATATATATTTTTTTCATTGTGACGATTAAGTCCTCTTAGCTAAGGGAGAATTAATTTATCTTTTATTTGTTTCGATTTCTTTTTTTTTAGTACTTCAAATTATTAATTTCATTTTGTATTTAATATATATATATATATATATATATATATATATATATATATATATATATATATATATATATATATATATATATATATATAATCATATTATCATTATTGAACCAAGTGGATATTACTGTTAGGGAGAACTAAGATTAAGAACTGTTAGATCTGGTGGAGTTATTGTTTAATCCTCCAGAAAACCAATTGAAATATACCGAGAACTTTCAAACCTCTGGTGCCTGGCATCAAATTTTTCTTACATAATGAACCCACCCCATCTTCACTGTAGCTTACTGTGGTGTGGTACATTTCATTAACTTTCAGTTCTCGCTTAGTAGTCATTGAAGTGTTGAAGCAGAGGTTAAGCGCAGGTATACATCTTCATCTTGTGTGTGTGAGATCGAAGTTGTATACAAATCTGTAACAAGATAGCTGAAGTAGGTTATGAACGACTTCAATTTCCGATCCTTCTTGCATTCGCCATGGCCATAAATGAATCTCAAGGCCAATCCTCAAAAGTTTGTGATCTGAATATAGAAAATCCATGTTTTTCCCATGGTCAATTGTGGCATGTTCTTGGGTCCGAATACCATCTGCGTTATTTCTTCTTGCACCTGATAATGAAACCTAAAATGTTGTCTATCACAGGGTGCTTCACTAAGGAGTGGAACCCATGTACTAAAGTACATGGCCAATAACGAATCATTAAAATACTTGCTTTTTAATTCACATAAATTCTCCAAATGAAAAATTAACCTTGATAAAAAAAAGTCTGCTCATTTATTGCCTCTAAGGCTGAACAAAGTTCACCGGGTCAGCTCATTATTTAGATAGTGAAAATGCAAAGGAAAGGTTCTCACCAGTAAGTACCCACTCGACTACCATATTCGGCTAGAAAAGGGTCAATCAACATATTCGAATGGTAACTGAAAGTATTAAAATTTTATCACGACGTTTACATCAGCTTGGTAGTGAAACTTCTTCAATTGAAATTTTTACAACTAAAACCTGCCTTCATTTGAAGCAACGATTATAAATTCTACTGTGATGTTTATAGAAATGCATCTGATGAATCATACAATAATAATGGTGATGTGCTTCATTTATTGCTCGAGTAAGACGTTCTGAACGGTTGCGGCGTCTACATGTAGGAAATTCATTATCTATCTATCCAAGAACAATATTCTAATTATCACTTATATCAATAATACAGATTCATATTACGTTTCGCTTACATAGGTTGTTTTGATGATGGTTTCTACCATTGTTCAGTTTGTATCTATCTTTTCCGGGAACTACAGTGTTACAGAAACGCCTAAAGTACATATATGAAGTCGAAAATGGAAGGCAGTTTCCGTCTACAAGTCGGCATGAATATATAAAATTACATTTCTTGAGTGTTTGCAGATATATCGATATTTGAATGAAATATCAAAATCCTCATCAAACAACAGACTGCATAGATCTACATTCTTTCTTTTTGTCACTACAAATTGTAGAATTATCTGAACTACGAAATCTAATGAATTACAAAAATATTTCTGGTCTCCACCTCAGGACATCAATTTCGTAGTGTTAGCCACATTGCAATGCTTCAAGATTTAAATGAGAGCTAATAATAAAAACTTGTCTAAAAATCACTGACTGAACAATTCTTTATTCGACTAGTTTCGCCTTTTACAGCATTATCAAGAATGATAATGCTGTAAAAGGCGAAACTAGTCGAATAAAGAATTGTTCAGTCATTAATTTTTAGACAAGTTTTTATTATTACCTCTCATTTAAATATGAACTATCACAGAGTAGATTCATCGTCCATTGAGCTTTAAGATTTGTAGAAAAATGTAAGAAAAAGCTATTTTAAACGACACGGAGGTTTCACTTATCTCTTGAAGAAACATTACTTTCAAAACAATAAATCAAAATTAACACACTTGACTTCAGTTTCAGTGAATATATTGAGAATTCTACATATGTTTCGGGTGGTTACCCCATTATAAAAAGTATAAAATACTACATATAATTATCATAGTAAAATTGTATACTCTTCATAATAGGTTAACCACCCTAAATTATGTAGTTTTTGATATATTCAGTGAAACTTAAGTCAAGTGTGTTAATTTTATTTTATTGTTCCAGAATTCTGATTGGAATTTCTGTAGGTTTTTCAATAGGCTAAACTTGATAAGTATAGAGACCAACTTGGATATTTTCTCTCCGTATTTCATAACTTGTAAGAGAAATTTGAAAAAGAGATTATTTGAAGGTCGATAATAGAATAATTATCAGTTTTTATAGAGTAAGTCTTCACGATGTATTTATCTAATCTTTTTTAATAAAATTAGGTATTTTCTTTGTAGATGAAAAGATTCAACTCAATGCATCGAAAACACTATTTCGATGAAATGTACGAAAAATCTCTAGTTATCTGATATTCATATTAGATATAACTCAATTTGTATATAATAAACACTTGTTATATGTGCTCTCTATTATAGGACAGTTTTAAACTGTCTGTTGAGTGAGCCCTTGTATGTAAAAAAAATGTAATCGTCAAGGATAACTAGCTTAAATACTAGATGTACAGATGATTCTATTTGCTGGTGTATTCAAATAAAACTCTAAACAAATTGAGATAATGCTGCACAACATGCAGTTAAACTTGACAACCTGTTCTTTCAAATATTCTATATAGGTATACCTATATAAAATATCGAAGGTGAATACATATCTCTATTTCGCACTCACCATCATATTTTCTCCATGAATTTTCCAAATAATATCTTTTTAAACAACGTTATCAAAATTTGTTATGAAACCAAATCAGTCCTAACAAATTCGATTTTTTCTTGGACAAAGACAATTTTGGTGAGCAACGTGAATTTTCAGAACACAAAAGTTGACATTGATACAAATTTTTCTATGAACTACAAAGCAATACATTATTATACTCGTCCTCTTGTATCTCTTGTCAAGAAAATCTACTCACATATAAAGATCAGCAACGCAAAAATAGAATACAAAAGCAAAATATACTCGTATGTTGCCGTGTAGGAACGAAAGTATCTATTCTGAATCTCAACTGACAAATTATATATACTTCAATGCTTGTATTGGGCGTTGTCATCTACCCTGAAAATCAAATTCCTTCGGGATGTTCGAATTTACCTGCATGTCACAAGTAACGGAAATACTCAAATTCCTATGTTCGTTGAGGCTGAAATAGATTTCCGATGTTTTATCGACTTCGACGGAAATATAGCTTCTATATTAACTTGTAAATAGTGCTGCCATCCTTTGTCAGTATTTCATTGAAGAGTAGAAAATGAGGTCATAAATAAACATGGGTGTTCTGTTTATGTGCCTACCATTTAAATCTCACGAATATGAGCAAGATAAATTCGGTGAGGTTAGTGAAAGTAAACAAGGAGGGATGTTATGAGCCTGCTACTGCTTTTGTGAATATGGTGAAAGTGAAAATCTTTTGTCTCCAAATGAGGAAATAGAGAACAATTTTAATGTCATTGTGGCCGGATATGAAAGATTTAGAGGATTAGTCTTATTTCGTTTGTGCGGTCTTTGAATTCCGTTGGCAACATTCCTTTTCATAATAAATATATATTTGAAATTTTTTCAGAATCGGACAACTTTATCAAATTTGGCATAGCTTCACATAATTATAATAACTGCTTGTCAAATGTTTCAGATTGTTGAAAATATTCAAAAGGTGCACTTTTTTTGAAGGTTAATAAACCATGTTTTATTGATTAGAATAGATTGAAAAAATTCACCAAATTATTGCAGTTCATAAGTACGCAAAATTGATATCGCTTCCCTGAATTTAGTTCACTGATAATATAAATCATCAGCTATCAGAATCTTCAGGAAATAAAACCATTTTTCTTTTAAACTATCAATTCATTTCGAGATATATCAAATGAACGATTTCAATAGCTCTGCAAGAATTTTTCTTAAATCAAATTACTTGAAAGCTTTCTATTTGTCACTCAGTATTGTTTTACTTAACTTTCAAGATTTTATGTCGATTTCTGAGAGTTATATATGATTTCATTATGAATTTTTTTTTTCGAATGACAGAATCTTATATCGAACTACACAAGACCGTTTTATATAGTACCTGTAAGAAGTTCTGGGAGTAAGAAAGATTGAGAGTTAGGAATTGGTGAATGAAAAAATTCAGAAATCACTGAGCTTATGCAAAATTTCTCAAGCTAACATTCATTCTCAGAGCAACCAAAAGAAAATATGGAAAGCATTCATGTGATGTCATTAAAAATGCGTAATATATGAGTTAATGATGTATTTCTAATGCATACATTTGCTCCATAGCTTGAATATTCGTAAAATCCACATTGAATATATCTGCAGTGTAAATGACCATGTACATGTATGATAGATATATTGTACAGTGAAAAAAGACTATCTATCAATTGCTTTCAACGAAATGATTCTTGACATTCACGCTATATAGAAAATTCATATTATTTTATAGTCCTAATTCAATTTGGATAATGAATACAGTAATAAGTTATTTATTCACTTATTTATTCAAGTTATTTTTTATGACTCTGAGGGTATAAATATAAAATTGCAGATTTCTGAAGAAAAGTGAATCGCTTCGGAAGCATCCTAATGGTTCTACTGGTGAAGTTTTCTCATTAAGATTTGTATTTGAGATTAACTTCAACTCCTTCGCTGTACAGATTATTAATTAGACGAATTTAATGAATTTAATGTCAACTTCAATACACTTAAATGTTCTTTTGGTTCTGAGTTGTTGATCTTGATTATTTATAAAATTTTTTCTTCACACTTTCGAAATTATCTCACAATTGGATCAACTTGAATTGAATCAGATGGAATTTGCTTGTGAAATGAAGGATCTTCATTTGGTTTGTGCTGTTTTTTATGTCTCTGGTTTGATCAATATATTCTATATTACAAATAATCGCATTATTTGTTCTAATTTTGAGTCTTTTAATTTTACGTTTTGATTAAAATCGATTAAATTCACGTTTTGGGATAAAATTTACGTTTATTCATTAAGCACATTTTCGCATACTGTTCCATTGGTCAAAGATTTGTCATTTTCCCATTTAGTTGATTCATTCATCTCTGTGAATGTCAATGTGAGTGGCACCCTCTGTTCTCCTTTGTTTACATACACAAAAGAGCAGAATGATTGAATTACCTCGGTCTTTGTTAAAATGGAGCATGCGGTTTTCAAATCTTTTTGAAGGAGCGATCGATAAGAATAATACTTTGAAATTAACAGTTGCAAACAAAGATCTAATGAACCTCATGTGTTATTTATATATTATTACGCAGACAGAAAACACAACTCTTCAATAAAACGTTTTCTTTCTCTTAAATAATATATTGTTGTTGTTAGTCTCATTAATCAGCTAACCGCTCGACCCAACGTTGTTATATTATTTTTTTATTCGATATACTCGCAAAACATGAAGCCAAGAGTTGCATTCAAATGTTTATTCAATCATGTTTCAGCAAGAGGTAATCGAAAATTCAATCCCAGTTATTTGAAACATCGTACATCAATTCGATCGTTATATAACTATGATCTTATATACATCCAGATGAAAAGAAGTAAAAGTGGCTATTTGTTCCTGTTATCTGATTTCGATTCTTCCAAATGAAGCAGTGAACAACTGAATTGACAAACACTGAGCTCGGGTAAATCCCCCAATAATTCGATACGTCGATTAAAGTGTTAACGCGGTGGTTTGGTTATAATTGATTATATTCGGTTACAGCTCTTCCTATTTGCATATGGCTTCTTCGTTGTACAGAAATTAGTATAGATGCTTTTTCAATTTGTTTTGAAAATCAAAAGTGTTCTATCAATCAATAATATGGCGGTTTTACCAATCTTAATGCTGAATGGTAGGTACTCTCGTTCACAATTCTTCGAAAGTTTGCTTTATTATCTCGCAGAAATACGTTTCAGCAATTTTGAGAATTCCTGCATACTCTGCTTGCAATATTCCTCTTACTTCGTTACCCTATGCACATAGAACCCGAATAAACCACTATAGTTCAGTGAATAGTGATTGGAAATATTGTCCCTTGTTAAACGAATATTTCATCTTAACTTCAATTTTTTTCTCAGGTAAACTATTGAATGAATAGTTGAAGTATCAAAAATCAATATTTATTTATTTTTTCAAGCGTACAATGTGAATATATGTACCCAGTGAACGGTAAACCCTTTTTAAAAAAATATAAAATAGAGAATAAAGTAAAAACCAACTTAAACACAGATATAAATCTCACATATAGTGGCAAAGTAGCCGAAATACAAAATAATTTGAAACATCCCTAATCCGAATATCATCTTATTTGAAATTGAAATTCACTGCTCCACGTACTTTCAATTTAAATGATTTTGTGAACCAGAGAAAAAGTCAATGTCATAGGATACCTGCTTGCTCAGCCTCAGCCAAGTTGCTATAATCCTGAATTAATAATTCCTTGAACGTGGTTGTTTAGTTTCATTGCATGAAGAATTTATTTTTCGGATATTTTGTCCCTTCTTTTTTTTCTTTTTTTTTCTCTCATTGCACGGTGAGTAAATAATCTAAAATAATGAAATAAAATGAATTAAAAAAAAAATGTGAAAAAAATTAATGCGATATTTCTACATTTGAACATTCTGGAACAGTGTTGCAATGGTTTAATTCATATTCACTCAACAGAGTACAACATGTTAAATAAGGAAACTATCTGTCCAAACTATTAATTTGTGATTATGGCGTTGCACAAGGAAGAGTTTTCTGATTTTCTGTAAATGTTTGATTCATATATAATCAATGTAATTGAGTATATTAAGGACTGTGGACTTTTCATATTTGATGACGACATAATGTTGTATACTACGAGGAAAAATTAACAAGCATTAATTAGCTGATAAAAATAATAGTGAACTTGATAGATTTATCAATGGATACCTATAAACATTTAAGTATTATTTTCAGAAATGAAGCAAAATTCTCTAGATGTAGAGTGTGATATACAAATGAAAGTTAAGTAAGATTTAGTATTTGGGTGTTACTATCGATGAAAATTTTAGTTTTAAAAATCAATTGAGGTACGGTATGAGTACAATTGCAGAAAGAGTGGACTTATTAGACAGAAGGAGTAGTTAGGTTAGTGTTTCTACGAAGTATTTAGTGCAATAGGATGCAATACTCACATCATTTATAGCTTTGTTCGCGGTAAGGTTTCTGAACCGATTCAGAACCAATTCATAACTGATTCGGGATTGATTTAATACGCATGCTCGGTTATGGAATAACTGGTTCGGAATTATTTCGACCTGCGAACGATTTTAGAACTAGTTTTGGGAATTTTCAAAACAAGGTTGTTCTCATCGAATAATATGCCGTATACCAAAAACTATCGTGAATGCGCAAGTCAAAAGTCAAAAGTTGCCAAACTATCGTGAATACGCAAGTCCCAAACTTACAGTTCTAGATTGATCCTTCGAACCGGTAGAACCAATTCCTAATCGATTCCGAACCAGTCCCAGTTTATCCGCGAACACAGAACTGTAACTAAAATTTCGGAACTGGGTGATCCGCGAACGCCAAAATTCAAACTGCGCATGCAAATAGTTCTGAATCGGTTCAGAATGCTTACCGCGAACGAAGCTCATGTTAGAAACAGTAATTTCTTACAATATAGGAGAATAAATAGTATATGAAACTTTAGATTGTGTTTATGAAATTAAATATAGCAAGGCCCCTAATTATATCGTTGACCGTGTAAAATACTTTGAAGTAGTACATGGTTACCAAACAAGGTCTAGGAAACAAAATGATTTTTAAATTGATAAGTGCAGTACATCTGAATGCCTGAATAGTTTATTTGCGAAAGGAATAATGTTTGAAAGTCTAGATCTGCAACTAAAATTGTGTAAGACTATAAGGATTTTGAGGAGTAATTGTTAAATTTTTGTGGAAAAATAATATTTCAGTTTGAAATATATTGTTTGCTGCTTGTATATATAATTCTTCTGTAGTTTTTATTAGCTGCGCTATATAAAATAACTCATTCACTTACTCAAAAGTGAGAGTCTCCTTGGATTATATGAATTGAATTGTAATATTCATCGAAAATCATAAATATGATAGAAATGAATACTATCATTAAGGAGTGTGAAATCATTTCAGAATATGTTTCGTCACGAAAATACGTATGAGATTCAGTGGAATATAGGATTTTTTAGGAATCCTGAAAGGTTCAAATTATTTGTGATCATTCGTTTAATCAATTAGCGACTGCTGATTCATTATTTCATGAAATTATTCAATTTCGTCTTTGCTGATGGTTTCTCAGATCCCAAATACTATTCTAGGTTTCTACATTCGATTTGTTTCTCGGCTATGACATAAAATCATGAAATCTCCAATCACAGCTGTCATCAGTACACCCGAATAGTTACAACGAAGGCAAAACAAATAAATCTTATAACAGAAATTGAATTGCAGAAGGTTTATATTCAGAAAGTTTCGTAATTTCGATTTTACAATGAACGAATTCGAAAGTAGTTTTCGATATAATGAAATGAATTCTAAATAAGCAATTAATTTTTAACACGGACATTCGTTCAATCGAAAATATGAAATATCATATTTTTCTATCAATATTCACAACTGAGTTGGAATTGGGCGGAAATGAACGAGTACAAGAATTTCGTAATTTCAAAGGACGACCAACTAGAAGAGAATACGTCTATTTCACCCAACTTATTGTTCGATGATAGTCAATGTAAACTTTTTGAGAATTACCTACCTTTGTGTTATAGTAAAGGTCATCAAACTGAAGTAAAACATTTTTTTTCAATTATTAGAATGTTAGATTCTTTTAATTCAAGTATTAGAGCAATGCAAATATTTCAATGGTGAAAAGTACGTCAAAACTGTTCAATGAAAGAATTTTTATTCACATTCTTTACCATAACCATTAGAATATTTTTGTAGGTAATTTACTTTTTTATCTTGAGAGTTCATTCCGTTGAATGTTAAACCTGATCGGAGCTTTTAGAAAAGTGTTATGCGAAGGAAAATATGTCTTCTCTCAAATGTTTCGTATGTAAACAAATTCAAAACAATCAGCTTCTCTCGAATACCTCAATTCACTCAATATTTATCGAGAAAAACATTCAGTATATCAAAATAGTTTTTCATATCATCTCATCAACCTACTTCTCTTCACGCCAGCATAATTTACTCTCAGTACCTGTCAGTCAAATTTCATCGTTGACTTTTTTTATGATTTTAATTGATGCAAATTGTCGAGTGCATGCTCATGGGCACATAATAGAGCAGTATTTTTCGCGTTCGGTACGCGAATATCTTCTGAAATTGTTTTGAAAAAATTGGGATGAAATACCCTAATTTGATTCAGTCCTGCACATTATTATTCGAAACGAACCTAGTCATCACTTATGTTTAAAATTTTCATGTAAATCAGGTGCCTGAAATAAACTGCTGGGCGTTTATATGGAAAAACGCTTAACGCTCCCGCAGCCCTGAAAATATTAATGCACAAACCCCAAATTTAATGGATTATGAGATATTTTCCACAGAATAAATTCCAAATTCAAGGGAAATCTATAGATCGTGCTCGAAAAAAATGATTTTCATGCCAATGAGCCGCTAATGGGAATATTGAGGGACCTATATATTCGAATTTGAAAAATTTCTCAATTCAGTTCTTCAATGGAATAAAATTCTGTGATATATTCTTGAGTCATAATTGCTTTTTCATCGCAATAATAACAATATTTTGGCCATTTTGGAATTCGTGAGAGATAGTTTTCAACTTATAACTGGGGGTTTCATCATTTTCTGTATTTATAGGTTTGATAATATGAAATTGTGGTGAAAAAATTATTCAAATTGAAATATTTGTTCTGATCATCAGCATAAGAATGATTACTCAAAAGCGAGAAAGATTCCTTCTTTCAGATGGAGCATGTGGATTTGATTGAGCAAATATAGAACATACCATCCTTCGAATTTTTGTATCACCACAACTATTCTATTCGAGTAGAGGCTGAAAAAAATGCTGTCTTCCAAATAATAAACATGCAATATATTCCTTCAGGAAGGGATATCTTGAATTTTTTCGGAAAATATTTTTTTATTCATCAATATCCATTTTGTCTTCTTCGAAGAAATCACTCTCAGATATAATGCACTATTGCCAGCTTTTCTTCCAATCCTCGAAGTACTTTTGAAATGTGCTTTACGGTATTCGTTCTTGATTTCGACTTCATCTCATCAATAGTAGCGAAACGCTTCCTCTGGGAAACAGTTTTGGGAAAACAAAAAACGCGAGTGGAGCCAAATCTAGTGAAAGCGGTGGTTGAGGCATGACTACAGTTTTTTTCTTGAAAAAAACACTAACAAGCATTGATGTGTTAGCTGTTGCATTATCGTGATGCAGAATCCGTGATTTGTTTTTCCATAGTTCCCAACGTTTGAGACGTATGCTCACGAAAACATTGCACAACTTCCTTGTAGTGTTTCTCATCAACCGTGCGACCAGTTGGAAAGAATCCATGGTGAACAACGCCGTTTTAATCGAAAACGGTGACAAAAACCTTCACATTCGATCGAACTTAGCGCGCCTTTTTCAGTCTTGATTCTTTTTGCCGCTTTCAGTGAGATGATAGGGCCTTGAGTTCGACATCATAACAATATCTGGATTGTCGTTGACGTGATGCAACAACTCATGAGCGATAATAATGCATAGTTGCATTTGCTCAAAATTTGGAAATTCCAGAAGAAGTTCCGCTGCCACAAGTTTCCTCCCCAAAATATCCGAGAAAATTGCACGACCTGAGCCGCTTGATATGCCAACATCCTCTGCAACTTTCCACATAGTGATTCGACTATTTTCCAAAAGCATTCTTCACTGTTTCAACGTTTTCTTCATTTGTTGATATGGTTGCAACTCTAGGACGGTCATCGTCATCGACATATTCTTGGCATTCTGTGAAGCGCTTTTACCAATTTTAAACAATTTTTTGAGACAAAGCAGGTTCGCCGAATGCCACAGTCAACATTTTGAGTGCGTGGAAAACTCCATTCCATTTTCAACGCAAATTTTAATATAGATTATATGTTATCCATATTTCTCAAAAGTAACAAATTGAAGATCACACAAAATTATGCTAACCTTTTCAGTTGTCTAGAACAAACTACTGATCCAAAGTGGCTGATCATTCCACATGTGAGAAACGTATTGGTACCAACATAAACAAAAAAAAATTCGATAATCGCATTCGAACATTCCGCGAAAATATAAATTTCACCTATTCTTTTGAGCAGACCTCGTACACTTCGAATATATTCAAGCAAGAAAGAATAATAACTTCCACCAAGATTCTCTTATTATTTTTAATATAAACATTGTTCTGAGAGCGGATGTCAGAGAGCTAAACACCTCCAATTGAAAGTACAGTTAAACGACGGTTCTAAACGGCTCAAGAACACGTGGGAAATCGAAATCACAATCAACAGACAAATGACTGAACTTACTGTTCAATCGAACAGCAAGCCGAAAGTGTGCAGGGCGAATAAAACGTTTGGCTACTGAGCCTCTGAAATATCTATGAACAAATCGAAAGAAACTTTTGGTTTAATTCCAAGGAATTATATTAGTTGGTTGCTATTTTTCGGTTGTTACCTCATTTCCACATTTAAAATGCTGAACTGAAAAGCTCAACTTTAGCATAATGAACAATGAAATCAGCGAATTATCATACAATTTTTCTCTAAGATAATATAATTGAATGAGAGATAATAAGAAATACTTGTCTAAAAATCGCTGACAGAGTTTCGCCTTACACGGCATTATCATTCTTGATAAGGCCGTAAAAGGCGAAGCTAGTAGAATAAGGAGTTGTTAAGTTAGTGATTTTCAGACAAGTATTTTTTATTACCTCTCATTTAAATATGAACTATCACAGACTTGATTCTTCGTCCATTGAAATTATTAATAATATAATTAATGGCTTTATAATTCAGTTAAGATAGCATTCTTGGTTTTCCATCATGTCATAATTTATAACATAATGTAGACATCTAGTTCGAGGATCTGGGATAATGTTTATATGTTATTGAAATTATTTGGAATATTCAAGATTTGTATACGTCACATTTGAACGGAAAATTGAAAAATTATTATGAGAAAATGATGAAATTTGCACAGAAATCAACTTATGTCAATAAAAATTTCAAATAAAACAAAAACGACGATTCGATTCAAGTATGTATTCATATAAAAAATTTGTGTGCGAAATGGCGAATGCGCTAGTTCGCGGTAAGGATTCTGAACCGATTCCGGATTCGGGATTGATTTAATACGCATGCTCGGTTATAAACTGGTTCGGAATTATTTCGACCCGCGAACAATTTTAGAACTAGTTTAGGGAATTTTCAAATTACGGTTGTTCTCATCCAATAATATGCCGTATACCGAAACTATCGTGAATGCGGAAGTCCCGAACTTACAGTTTTGGATTGATCCTTCGAACCGGTAGAACCAATTCCGAATCGATTCCGAACCAGTCCCAGTTTATCCGCGAACACAGAACTGTAATTAAAATTTCGGAACTGGGTGATCCGCGAACGCCAAAATTCAAACTGCGTATGCGAATAGTTCGGAATCGGTTCAGAACCTTTACCGCGAACAAAGCTAATATTGCGACACAATCGAAACGCTGCCACGCTGCTCATAACTCCTGGATGACGAACCAAATTCATCGGACAAATGAAATGTATATCTATTTGAAAGGTTGAAGTTTGATTACCTAATTTTCAGGGAATTTGATCAGAGAATTCAACATAAATTACTTAGATAATCACATAGAATTTTACATAAATACGATGAGATTCAATTCGTATCGCAAAGCTTCCACTTGAAGAAAGGTTTATTTGGATTTTGACACCGCAAAATATTTCAAATGAAATTTGGCGTCGGAATTCAGTTTATTGGGACTTTCAAATTCATATGCAATATTGCGAATGCGAGTATGTATCATTCGGTAGATAGAGAAAGAAATAGATTGCAAATAACAATAATCACAATTTTCAGTCATGCTAATACTCATAACTGCTAGATTTCGTATTGAATTTCTGGCATGCTATTTGAGTTTGAAAGTTGATAGCTTCTGAGCTATTTTAATCAGTTTCAAGGTTTCAAATTCAAAGGGCTTATTTTTGAATAATTTGATGAGAGAAATAAACTAAGATTGAAAACCATCTGACTTACTACGCAAATTGACACAATTCTTTCGAAATTATTCCTTTGAATAGTAACAATCTGGAAAAACTTCGAAGATAGTTCAACCTGATTTGTGCGAATGAAATTTTAGCATATATTTCATTCGGTTCATTGAATCTTATCACAATTTTATTACATCAATCATTTCAGTGCGATTCAAAATATTTCAAATGCCATCTGCAAGAAGAAAGATATAAACAGAACTGACAAATATGCGTTCATAGCATAAATAACAACGAAAAACATCATTGCGACAGGGAACATTTAGAATACAACCACAATAGTTGTTGAAGCATTCAATACGACTAGGGCACAGCGAGATATTAACGTTTTAAAGCCATCCCGAGTCAAATAGTTTTCGGATGATAAATTACTTAACGCTTTCGCCATACAAGTTGTTGTCTTGAACAAACACCCCATTCATATAACAAGACTACACGTAGGAACGCACATGGTGAATATTTTAGTATTCACGTCATTTTCTGTCATAACATCAGGATTTTGCAGCTGCTTTGTGTACAATTGGGTGCGTTTACGGTTGAACAAGTAAAATTATTTTATCATAAAAAAGTTATTTCATCGGAATTTGATGAGTGAATAACCAGCATTGTTCAAAGACGTTGACACATAGATGTAGCGCACGGAAATATTCAAATGATTTCAATGAATTCAATGGACGATGAGTCAACTTTGTGATAGTTCATATTCAAATGAGAGGTAATAAAATTTCATCGTCAATTGAATTTAGTAATAAAATGTACCTACTTGTCTAGAAATCACTTACTGAACAATTCTTTATTCGACTAGTTTCGCCTTTTACGGCATTACCAAGAATAATTGACTTCTTGATAATGCCGTAAAAGGGAAACTAGTCGAATAAAGAATTGTTCAGTTATTGATTTATACACTAGTATATCTTATTACCTATTATCTAAGTATTCAAATATTTCAAAACATCACACATTGATGATAAATGGAAGGTTTCAGGTGAAAAATTCTTATCCCGTTATCTCTTCTTCATTCCAATTCTTGGTTTCAGTTATTCAATTCAATTCAAATTCAATTCTCTGTTTGAGATTTTGTAGACCATAGAATCTCCTCTCTGGAGAAGCTTTCATCAAATCACCCAAGCTCTAGGTCGGACAAGGGTCTTCCATGAAGAAGAAGGCAGGTGAGAACTAATGAACTATTTTCTAAACAGTCCATTATTACATCTACAGTTGTTCATTCAATAAACCAATTCGTCCGGCTTTTAGTGGAATTATTAGCGCGTCCGTTGTTTCAATGAGTTTTTTGCGATAAAATAGTTAGAATGGTAGCCCTACTTTTATTCCACCGTAGGGTATTTCATTGCTTAGGTACCGTTAATCTGCTGGTGTTGGTTTCGAGCACTATCATAAAATGCGTACTGTTTCATTGATTGGAGGGATTCGAGATGGACAATTTGGCAAATTTGAGATGGACATCACAAATTGATGTTTCATGTAAAAAATTGAGTAACTCCGTTTTCGTAATCTCTAGAAATGAGAACATCGTACCAAAAACTGTGTTATGAATGTGTATTACAGTCTTTTATATAGTCATCTAAATTATAATATTCCGCTGTGGGCTGCTCCACAACAAAAATAGGATGTTTATTACACAGAACCAATACTTCTATTAATATTCAATATTCATCAACGAACAACTTTTGAACCTATCTTCATTAATAATTACATGCTCACCTCACCGTGTTTATATATTTATCGATGTTTGCTATATGTTAAAGAAAATGAAGATAGGTTTATCAAACTGAAAATAATTCAAAAAGTATTCAAGAAGGAATCTCTCTCTATTATCAGAGTATTGAAATCTTCAACAATTTACCATCGAATTTGAAAGTACTGAAAGCTCATTTGTTTAAAAGGAGAGTTAAATCTCTGCTCTTAACAAAGGCATACTATAGTGTGGAAGAGTACTTCGATGATTCGAATGTAGGCAATAATGTATGAAACAATTTTTTGTATCATATGTTTGTATAATTTTTCAACACAAATGTTCTTCACCATGTGAAATTGTCTCAGATGTTTAATCTTTCTGAGATGATTTTTTTCTTCTTTGTTCAAATAAATTTGTATGTTTTTGTTAATATAAATTAAACCAATATTTTTGTTTGAACCAATATTTTTGCTCGAGGGCTGAATAGAAGATCAGACTCAAAACTGAATTCAGTCCTCTTGAGAGCATTCTTCATAGTTGTAATTATTCTATGAATTGAAATGAATGTAATTTAACAATGTAAGGAATATTTCTCAATAAATTTCATTTACTTATTATTATTTATAATGGTAAAAATGCAAGATCAGTGTATTGCAATGAAACATTGCCGGAATTAATAAGTATTCTCTGTTTGAAATTTTGAATAACACCAAAAAGTTCAATTATGTTGCCTTTTTCAAAATCTCTTGACATGATGAAAACTGATGAAAACATCGCCTAAATTACCTCCATATTTTATTACAAAGGCCATCAATCATATTTCATTAGAGGCACTGTTCCCATTTTGGTGTATCATAACTAATTTATTGCTCCTTTCACAATTTCGAATGAACATCAATTCTGCAAACGACACCTTGACACCAGTTTTGATGAACGTTTACCTAAATCTACAAATATCCGGCAGAGGTTACGATGAAATATTTCGTGATGAAATTTCATCCAGCTCGAAGTTTTGGTGTGAAATATTGACGCGAATTCAATTGTTTGGTTGAGAAACGGTATAGCAAAATTTTAATTGAATTTGTGGAATTTTTCTGAACCCGAACAAATATTGAGTCGATATTTCAAATTTTCATTAGAAACCGTTCGAAATAATAAATGATACGAGAGACTGTAAATTCATTTCAATATGTTTCAATGGAAGTAGATTTCTGTCAACAATATACAGGGTGTAGTAGCACATGAAAGTACGTATACTAAATGTGGATATCGTTTTCAACTTGAGCTCTTGTTGCATATATGAGTTGGAATAATGGCTCAGTACCTAATTGAACCTGTTTCTCCATCTACGTGAAGAAAACTTGTTGGTTTCGACAGGATGTAACATACTCGGCAAGGAGTAAAATGTGGTTGAGACATCAGAAAACATCAGAAATAGTTGGTTCTATACGAGCAATAACCCAATATGTTTTATTGCTCTCCATATTGCTGTGATCACAAGAGTGATCAATAACGTATGGAGATCACTGCATTGGTCGAAATGAGAACACAAGCATCACCTGCTCAATCGCCAGAACTTCTAGCATATTCATCAACAATCTCAATCCAACATTTTATATAACTTGAGTGAGAAATTCAGACGAACTGCGGAATCAGGTAATTTCTGATTGTAACTGAATAAGAAATTTAGGAAGTGTTTGAAAGTGTTTGCCGATAGATATCGAGTCTTTCGAATGCTAAAAGAAAATATTCAAAGATTCCTTGTTGAGCACGCAACTTCACATGTACGTTTCGATGATAAATTGTTGTTGTTGTCACAATATATATATATATATATATATATATATATATATATATATATATATATATATATATATATATATATATATATATTTCGCCATGGATATTCGGAACGGAGGGGTGTTTCAGAAATCAACATACAACGAAATGTTCTTTAAATATGCTAACGAATATAATCCTGAGTTTTCACTTCAAGTCTGCCTTACACCCTGTATATTAACAAAATATTCTCATTATGACACTTTTCCTTCTCATCAGCTTATATTTTATAATAAGAATGCTGAATTATCAACGATCTCAGGAACTGAAAACAATTCGAATTTCTCCATATTGCAGATTGATTAGATAATACCTATTCTTTTCCTTTCTATAGCCGTTTTCACAATTCGTTTTCTGTCATTTATCGCTTTCATGTCCTGAAGCAATAAAATATTTTATATCAAATCTGATTGGCATTTATCTAATGAAAATTATTATTCATAGCTTCAAGTAGAAATGTATTCGAACCACTTCTTCTCACAGGATCGAATGAAATATTTCAAGGAAATGCGTTCTGTTTAACACTGGGACGAAAATATAAATATTTCATTCAGTGCAAATTCCAAGTGAATTCAGCATTTTCGAGTAAGGCGAAAGTATACATTCATTCATTCGCTAACAGGTTCTTCGGTATTTTATATTAAATGTAATGATAAATCTACTCCTCCTCTCATAGCGAGATTATGAACCGCATGACAATGTATATATATCAGAGAATTACATATGAGGTACATTGTGAACAGGTATTTTCTTAAAAAATTTTTCGTGATTTCTGAGTACATTTTTTCTGAATACATTTTGGAAAACACATTTTTGTAGACGAGGCTTGGCTACGAAATTGTGGATATTTGGCCGACCATGTATTTTCGAAACTTCATTTCGAGAAATGGACAAAATTGTTGACGCATTCAGAAATTTGCACATGTTCAATTTGAATATGAATAAAATAAAAAAAAAAATTTTTTTTTTATATTTTTCAAAGTAATTTTCTTGGCGAAGCAATTTTTTCGAACATAATATTTTGCGTCATGCAACATTAGAAACAAAAAACCATCTCACTTGAGTGGTATTCTCTACCTACTAGACCATCGATAATGATGTACAGAGTATGAAATGCCAGTGCTAGAGAAAAAAGTACAAGAGAGAGGAAGATAACGTATATCTGCTTATTTTTCGGTTTTAAGAGGCTGAGCTGCCATTGTCTTTGTCATTTTATACTATCAAAAGACGCTATGTTCAGTTTAAAAATAAATAAATGATTAATGGCAAATTGAAGTTGAAGCACTTGGCCTGATTTTCACAAATATATATTCAAAAACTCTATATATGTTTCGGGTGGTTAGATCATCATCGCAGGTATTCAATACAACAATATTAAAACATGTAATGTTGATTACTCCTGATAATGGACTTCTTACCCAAAACATATGTAGAGTTGTTGATATATTCAGTGGAATTTAAGGAAAGTGTTTTGATGTTAATTTTCTATAATTTAACAAAATTATTCATCACATATTACACTAATGTATATATAATTGATATATATATATATATACATTATACGGATGAGTAAAACATCCGTATAATGTATATATATATCAATTACAGGTATATACTAATACCAATATATCGAATAAAAAACACTTGGCTAGGTTTCACAAATTTTATAATAAATAAATACTTGACAATTGTTTCGGGGGTTACCCCATTTTTGGAAGTTAGACCCTGAATATATTTATTATGAATTTTGTGTAGCCAAGTGTTCTTTATTTGATATATCAAATAATATTTCACCAAGAGATCAGCGAACACTTACGAAACTTTACTGATACCAATAATCCAATTGAAATAAGGAATAAGTAACTATTTTTCAATAAATTTAATATGTTCAATTAGGAAATGAATCAATATATAACGATTTTTGAATTATGTGTAGTAAACATAATATGCTTATACATAGTCATAATATTCTTCATGATCATTTCAATGAACGAATTCTAATGAAGATGTACCCTCACTGTCCTCGGCTGTTGCTCCCTGGTTCGGTCACAAGTACCCTGTCATATTTTATTAACGCTATTTTTCCATTTTCTGTTTCACCTACCACTTTTTACTGTAATTGAAGGCGTATTTCGAGAACTTCTTGGAATAGAAGTGATAGATGTATGTGCCAAAGAAGTCCTTTTCGACAGATACATTTCCCAGAAAGCTATGCTTTTTTCGCGAGTGATGATGTTTCTTTCAAATTGTTAGTAGGTGTAAATAGACAGGGATAATACCTAGCCTCACTCAATTTTGTTTTAATTCGCTGGATGTGCCTCAATTCCGGCTATCTAAGTGCATCATATAATTTAAAATTTTAAACAATTTTCATATTGTGGAAAAAATAAAAATATAATAATATTATATTGTTTAAGCTCTTATATTCTCAACAAGTAAGAACTGAAAACATTATCATTTCAAATGATAATACGAATTGAAAATGAAATGAAAATATGATAACAGCTGCGTTTCCGACTGAATCGAACAGAACACTGAATCACCAGTCAGCCATTATTGTAGAAGAGTTTCCGTTTAAAGTTGTTTTAATGCAATCAAAACTTTACAGG
Source organism: Henosepilachna vigintioctopunctata (assembly GCA_030704895.1). Taxonomy (NCBI): domain Eukaryota; kingdom Metazoa; phylum Arthropoda; class Insecta; order Coleoptera; family Coccinellidae; genus Henosepilachna; species Henosepilachna vigintioctopunctata. The sequence continues at coordinate 15,927,568 of JARQZJ010000091.1, forward strand.
GGTCGGATCTGATGTTTATATAATATCCGAATTTCGCCTCCGGTTCTGATCAATAAAGTGAATTAATTAAAAGTATCCGAATAACGTCATGAAATTTCAGATTGAACTTTGTAATTCCAGAAGCGAACGAAGTTCATCGAAAACAGTATGGAACAAAATATTGATTCAAAATTTGAATTCGTTAACTTTCCTTATGATATCATTTCGAGTTCCATCGAAAACATATCGTAGAGAGTTCCTCGGCCTGACAACGGCTTTTGGCATTATCGCTGATGCACAATTCTTTGAAATGCAAAATTGAGGAATTATTCTAATCATATTCGGATCAACGAACGCGGTGCCATAAGATAGAAAACTGTACCAGTTCAAATACATTGCTGTCCTGTGGAGTGCCTAATGAAACAATAATTGGACCTCTTACCATCATTCTATATATAAACAATATACTTACATATGAGTGCTCTCCCTCATGAGTGTTTCATGGATGACAGTCATTGTTTATGAAGGCGAAAATTCTCAGAATTTCGAGCAAAGGATGGAGTAAAACGTTTGGAGTGAAAATCGATCTTGGTTGCTGTGGTTCGTTATGCTGTGGTTCATCACTTCCCATCTCTACGACTCACATATGCTCTTGACGTGGGTTAAACCACGACCTGCAAATAAAACGACGTCGTCCGGAGTCAACACTTCCGGACAGATGGGTGAGGGACAAGGAAATGAGCCGATCAACACTCGGGCCCACGCAAAAGCTCTTCGAAGTCAACACCTCCGAGAGAACCAGAGAAGGACCTATCAACAATCGGTCCCTAGGAGAAGCTCTTCGGAGTCAACACCTCCGAGAAAACCAGAGAAGGACCGATCAACACTCGGTCCCATGGGGAAGCCCTGCGGAGTCAAAACCTCCAGGAGAACAGGGAAGAAAGGGTAGAGGAAGCTGGTCAACACCCAGTTTCTAGGGAAGAGTTCCCTAAAGTGAACACCTTCAGTGAACTGCGTTCTAAGCGTAGTGCACCTGGTTTTATACTCCTCGGTTTCTACCCTCGTTACTCCTTCTGTTCATACGGTGATACAGTAGGTATCTGAGCGGTGTTCACTTGTTTGCCTCATATTTTGCGCTCGCATGTTCTCCCACCGTTACAAGTGATCTGGATTTGATCATTATTTTCAGAAGAATTTCGTGAAGCAATCTATGAAAAGCTTTGGGTCAGTGGAGATTAAAGATTGATGTAGATTTTTCCAATTCATCTCTCTCAAAAATAGATTTAGTGGGTTTTGACTTTGACGAAATGTTTTGAACTGACTCGATCGGAAAGAAAAGTCATTTTTTACTTCAATATTTAGTTTCAGAAAATTTCCGTGGCAAAGCTCTCAAAAAAATATAATTAATAATAACTTGAACATTCAAAAATAGGAAACACTAGACTTAATCTCTCATATAAGTTGTGAGAATGACTGATCTTGTAATACCTTATTATAGGACATGTGAATAGACCAAGTAAAAAAGTTGGATGAAATAATGACTTGAATAACATTGTTCTTCTACTCACAATAGAAGACCCATGAAAGAAATATTAATTTGATATTCTAGATATATCCAGGAAAAAGTTTTCTATTATAAACTTAATTAATACTTCAGAAACTTTTCCTCTTTTACCAATACTTTCAACCTGAAATTCAAATACAATAACAACAAAGAGAATGATAATAATACACTGAGATGAAAGAATAAATACTTGTATAGACTTCGTAACAGAATGTTTGAAAATGAATTTTTAACACTTTTAGTAGTACAACCGCTAATAGGCTTTGAATAGATTATAAGTAATCTGCTTCTCAATTACTTAGTGGTCATTTTTCAATCAATTCTTGGAAATTCATCGAGAATTATATATCAATGAATCGAGACAGAAAATTTGATAACAATACTCGAGATTTCAAAGAACAAGTTTCATTTAGCATTGTGAATATTTATATTATGGTGAGTCACATAATTATTGAAAGATATTGGATACTGAAATGATTTTGGTGATTTGACAAAGGGAATTTCGGAGTATTTGTATTCCAAAGTTAAAGTGATAATAGTTAAAGCTAGTTAACATTTCAAATCTCATTAAAAATTTTTCAAGACTCCAGTTACTGTTGGATATATATTGAATAGTCTCAAATGGAAATGATCAGAAAGAAACACTAGAGTTGGCAGAAGTTTTCCTCATATACGTATCCAAATTTCTGTCAGAATTTTAATCAGACACTTCATCTACTCATAAGAACTTCTTCTTCTTATAATTTCCCGTTTCGTCAAAGCTGAAAATACAATTGTAGATAGCTGCGCAGATGCTTGCGACTTGTACATATTAATTATAAAAAAAAGACATGAATCACGCACAGAGGTTTCGTCCATCGATCGTTGAACAAAATGAGAGAAGAAAATTTCAGAAAGCTGCCATCGTAACGTTATTTTGAATTTGAGTTCGTTAATTGAAATTCATTAATTGAAATAATGACTATGAGAAAAAGTTCAGATGAATTTAAGAAACCGATTTCATCTGATTGCGGATTTGAAAAATGGATCTGAATGTTTCAATGAGATGAAATTGATTTATAGTTGGAAAATATCCATCATTATGATTAAATTCCTGATTATAACTGTTATATCAACATTTTCACATCAGTGTATCCGTAGGTCTGCTGAAAAACAATGGTTTTTCGGAAATCACCTAGAGCCTTGGCCAAACTCAGTTTTCGATACCTTTTGATGATTTAGTTGAGAATTCTTATAATATGTAGATCAATGAATGAATATATATATATATATATATATATATATATATATATATATATATATTTAATTAAATGAAATCTAGAACATTCATTCGAAAAATGTAAATTAATCAAAATAATGTTATTGTAGATCATCTATGTGAACGTGTACTATGTGATGCCACTATAATCCTTCAAGGAATAAATGTTAGAGAAATATTGAAATCGATGCCACACCTGACGAAAGTGCAGGACAGCTGTTTCGTTCTTCAAGGAACTCCTCAGTCGCCCCACGTCCATCGAATTGAGGCATCGATTTCAATCCCTAAGAATCTTCTTATGACTCTAAGTGAAGTTAAGTATTGAATAATTAGGATATCATCTATAGAAATGAATAGAAAACATCTCTCAGATCAGATCTCACACCAAGCATCGAACGTTCAAATCTTTTCCATGCCAGTAGGAATCTACTAAACTGCAACCTCTATCTGACAAAGGCCATCATTAGATATTTTCAAATGTTGCATTTAATATGATGTTAAAAACATCATATGATGACATGTGTCAAATAGACGTTGCAACATAGTAGTTATCTAATGAGTTACCGAATAAAGTAAATGTGAATTTTCGAAGCTTGATGTGTCTACGATCTGAGAGACGTTTTCGATTGATTCCTGTAGATCAAATTGTGAAATATTCATGACTTGACGGTATTCCACTAGGAGTCATAAGACGATGCTTGGGCATTGCAATCGTTGTATCACTTCGATGGACATGCTGCGACTAAGGAGTTCCTTGCAGAACTAAACACGTGCCTCGCACTTGCATCAGACGTGGCATCGATCTGAATATTTCTCTAACATTTATCCCTTGAAGGATAATGGACACATCACATCGTACATGTTCACTCTACTATAACTTTCTTTCGATTAATTTTAATTTTTCACTTGTGTAATCAATTCAATCCATTTATTTATTTGAATTAACGTGTCTCGACTACTTGGTCATTGACACATGGTTCAATTTTTACAGTTTCATGTAATAACAGTGTTAATGCTACAGATACTCAAATATAATTAACAATTTAATTTTAGTGAGATCAGATGGAACTGTATTATTTCTAGATGTTCAAACTACTCTCTAGTATTTTATTTTCTTGAATCTTCCTTTCAGTGCCATTAGCACAAAAACTTCATTTCCTTTTATATTCATATATACATATATATATATATATATATATATATATATATATATATATATATATATATATATATATATATATATATATATATATATATATATATATATATATATTTTGAAAGTTTTTAGCATTAACAGGCTTTTTAATATGAAAAAGTTTATTTCTGTTGACGTTTCGTTGTTATATTACAACTTTGTCAAAACTAATGAATTTTAATTATTAATTTTAATTCATTAGTTTTGACAAAGTTGTAATATAACAACGAAACGTCAACAAAAATAAACTTTTTCATATTAAAAAGCCTGTTAATGCTAAAAACTTTCAAAATAAATACCTCAAACAGGCAATAAATCAATTTCAAGATATATATATATATATATATATATATTAATGAGATTGAATTCTCGCTTAACTCTTGGTGAAACATAATTGAATATTAAAATAAATTAAACTCTTGGCTTAATGTTTCACGATTTATTTAACAATATGTATAGTCAACATGTTTCGAGCGTTAGCTCATTTTCAAGACTAAACTACTATAAGAGATGTACAACAAATTTATATCTACAAAATGGATTTGAGTAGGGAGGATAGTTGAAAATCTAATTGTTCATTTACAATTTCTTCTTTTCTCTTCCAAGAACTGCTAATTTCAATTGCTTCCAGAAGGTCTAAACGTTTACCTTTATTACCTGAGTGTAGGCATTTAGTTTTATCATAATCTATGAAGTGATTAGAGCTAATACAATGTTCTGAGAATCCAGTTTTATTAACATTGTACAAAATCGACCTTTTATGTTCATCAACCCGAGTTTTTATTCTTCTACCTGTTTGGCCGATATAAAATGCTGGACATTCATTACAAAAAATCTTATAAATACCGCTTTTGTCTTCAACATTTGTCTTTTCTTTATTATTCACTAAAAGTGACTTAATATTCCTTTTGTTTGTACAAATGGTTTTAATTTCTCTCTTCTTTAATCTTTCGCAAATTTTTTCACTCAGATGAGGTATGAAATTAATAAAATGATATTTTTGTTCGTTTTTAATAATTTTAGATGGATAAATTGAATCTAAAAGAATTTTTTGTTGTTTTTTTCTTATAAGATTATCTATTATATTTTCGTCGTAACCGTTATTTTTCGCTAAAAGTTTCAAAGTTTTCACTTCTTTGTTGAAATTTTCTTCGGAAAGCGGGATAGTCGTGAGTCTATGTATAAAAGAATAAAAAGAGCTGAGTTTAATGTTGAGCGGTTGACTGCTATCTTTAGGAATTAGGGTATCTGTGCATGTAGGTTTTCTGTATATATCAAATGTTAGAGAATCATCTTTCCTAGTAATGGTCAAATCTAAAAAGTTTAATGTTTTTTGGTCATTTTCTATTTCTTTTGTGAATTTAATGGATGTATAAAATGAGTTGATATATTTTAAAAAGTTATCCAATTGTCTGTCGGACCCACTCCAGATACAGAAAACATCATCCACATACCGTCTCCAAAGAAAAACGTTTTTTGTTAGCGTGATGTTAGAGCTGAAAATTTTTTCTCTAAACTATTCATAAAAATTTCACTTAGTAGGGGTGATAAAGGTGAACCCATAGGTAGCCCGTCTAACTGTTGATAAACCGTGTTATTGAATTTGAAATAACTTTGCTTCAAACACAAGGACAATGCTGACATTGTTTCTTTTTTAATTACTTGTGAAAGATCATTGTTGAGATCTAAAGTGCTATTAATAATATTTTTTATTTCTGCATTGGGTATAGAAGGAAACAAATTTGTTACGTCAAAAGAGATCAATTTTGCTTTAATGGGAATTTTTAAAGTTTTCAATTGATTGATAAGTTCGATGGAGTTTTTTATACTGTGATGACCGGGTTGAATTTAATTAATGATGGTAATTTTGAGTTGAGATATTTACAAATTTTATAAGCTGGTGCATTGATATATGAAACAATTGGACGCATTGGGCAATCGTTTTTGTGTATTTTAGGTAGAGTGTATAAGCTGGGTATGTGCGGATTCATAATTGACAGAAATGATTTATTAGTGTCTTGGAAGATACTATTGCAGTTATTTATAAGTGATTTTACTTCTACCTGAAATTTATTTGTGGGGTCAGTTTTGAGTATTTCAAAATTTGAGGAATCAAACAAATTTTCCGATTTTTCTATATATGACTGTTTGTTCATAATGGTTACAGTGTTTCCTTTGTCCGCTTTACATATTATTAACTCTTTATCTGAAATTTTCGATTTAAGTTTTTTGATGGTATTAAATTCATTAAATTGTTTTTTAATTAGAGGTTTTGATATGATATTAGCGCAAATAGTTTTTTCTAAGTTTAAATTGTTCATAGATGTTGAATTTAAGCCAATTCGGTGTTGACCGCTAAAAGTTTTCTATCATTATTACTACAGTTCGATTTAGGGCAATATTTAAGGCCTTTATTTAGTAATTTTAATTCATCTTCCTCAAAAATAGTATCTGTAAAATTTTTTACTCTAGTATGAAAGCCAAAGGAAATATTTTCAGTGTCACTTTTAGTAGATAATGGAAAAGACTTACGTGCATTGATTAGGTCTTTAAGCTTCTTAGATTGTCGTTCATATTGTAAATGGCAAATATTCCTCACTTCCTCCCTTATGTTATTATCTAGGGTGTCAAATTCTACTGCGTGTAATCTATATGATAATTCACTATGGATGATTTTAAGATGTAGTCCTAAGTTGTATCGTTGTCGGTACCAATTTTTCATCTCCTTTTCTAACCAAAATTTATATGCTGCTTGTACGGCTGATTTTGATTCCATAGAGTTGTGTTTACAGGAAATCTTCATATATTTTGGTGTTAGTTTTTTCTTTTTTTTTTCTTCTTCAGACACTCCTTGTTGAACCAAATGTGGTTATTGCAAGATTTAAATTTGATGAGAACTCTTCTGTAGTGGATAGCGAGATATGCATTGCTAGCATTTTTAATTAATGAGATTGAATTCTCGCTTAACTCTTGGTGAAACATAATTGAATATTAAAATAAATTAAACTCTTGGCTTAATGTTTCACGATTTATTTAACAATATGTATAGTCAACATGTTTCGAGCGTTAGCTCATTTTCAAGACTAAAGTACTATAAGAGATGTACAACAAATTTATATCTACAAAATGGATTTGAGTAGGGAGGATAGTTGAAAATCTAATTGTTCATTTACAATTTCTTCTTTTCTCTTCCAAGAACTGCTAATTTCAATTGCTTCCAGAAGGTCTAAACGTTTACCTTTATTACCTGAGTGTAGGCATTTAGTTTTATCATAATCTATGAAGTGATTAGAGCTAATACAATGTTCTGAGAATCCAGTTTTATTAACATTGTACAAAATCGACCTTTTATGTTCATCAACCCGAGTTTTTATTCTTCTACCTGTTTGGCCGATATAAAATGCTGGACATTCATTACAAAAAATCTTATAAATACCGCTTTTGTCTTCAACATTTGTCTTTTCTTTATTATTCACTAAAAGTGACTTAATATTCCTTTTGTTTGTACAAATGGTTTTAATTTCTCTCTTCTTTAATCTTTCGCAAATTTTTTCACTCAGATGAGGTATGAAATTAATAAAATGATATTTTTGTTCGTTTTTAATAATTTTAGATGGATAAATTGAATCTAAAAGAATTTTTTGTTGTTTTTTTCTTATAAGATTATCTATTATATTTTCGTCGTAACCGTTATTTTTCGCTAAAAGTTTCAAAGTTTTCACTTCTTTGTTGAAATTTTCTTCGGAAAGCGGGATAGTCGTGAGTCTATGTATAAAAGAATAAAAAGAGCTGAGTTTAATGTTGAGCGGTTGACTGCTATCTTTAGGAATTAGGGTATCTGTGCATGTAGGTTTTCTGTATATATCAAATGTTAGAGAATCATCTTTCCTAGTAATGGTCAAATCTAAAAAGTTTAATGTTTTTTGGTCATTTTCTATTTCTTTTGTGAATTTAATGGATGTATAAAATGAGTTGATATATTTTAAAAAGTTATCCAATTGTCTGTCGGACCCACTCCAGATACAGAAAACATCATCCACATACCGTCTCCAAAGAAAAACGTTTTTTGTTAGCGTGATGTTAGAGCTGAAAATTTTTTCTCTAAACTATTCATAAAAATTTCACTTAGTAGGGGTGATAAAGGTGAACCCATAGGTAGCCCGTCTAACTGTTGATAAACCGTGTTATTGAATTTGAAATAACTTTGCTTCAAACACAAGGACAATGCTGACATTGTTTCTTTTTTAATTACTTGTGAAAGATCATTGTTGAGATCTAAAGTGCTATTAATAATATTTTTTATTTCTGCATTGGGTATAGAAGGAAACAAATTTGTTACGTCAAAAGAGATCAATTTTGCTTTAATGGGAATTTTTAAAGTTTTCAATTGATTGATAAGTTCGATGGAGTTTTTTATACTGTGAACCGGGTTGAATTTAATTAATGATGGTAATTTTGAGTTGAGATATTTACAAATTTTATAAGCTGGTGCATTGATATATGAAACAATTGGACGCATTGGGCAATCGTTTTTGTGTATTTTAGGTAGAGTGTATAAGCTGGGTATGTGCGGATTCATAATTGACAGAAATGATTTATTAGTGTCTTGGAAGATACTATTGCAGTTATTTATAAGTGATTTTACTTCTACCTGAAATTTATTTGTGGGGTCAGTTTTGAGTATTTCAAAATTTGAGGAATCAAACAAATTTTCCGATTTTTCTATATATGACTGTTTGTTCATAATGGTTACAGTGTTTCCTTTGTCCGCTTTACATATTATTAACTCTTTATCTGAAATTTTCGATTTAAGTTTTTTGATGGTATTAAATTCATTAAATTGTTTTTAATTAGAGGTTTTGATATGATATTAGCGCAAATAGTTTTTTCTAAGTTTAAATTGTTCATAGATGTTGAATTTAAAGCCAATTCGGTGTTGACCGCTAAAAGTTTTCTATCATTATTACTACAGTTCGATTTAGGGCAATATTTAAGGCCTTTATTTAGTAATTTTAATTCATCTTCCTCAAAAATAGTATCTGTAAAATTTTTTACTCTAGTATGAAAGCGAAAGGAAATATTTTCAGTGTCACTTTTAGTAGATAATGGAAAAGACTTACGTGCATTGATTAGGTCTTTAAGCTTCTTAGATTGTCGTTCATATTGTAAATGGCAAATATTCCTCACTTCCTCCCTTATGTTATTATCTAGGGTGTCAAATTCTACTGCGTGTAATCTATATGATAATTCACTATGGATGATTTTAAGATGTAGTCCTAAGTTGTATCGTTGTCGGTACCATTTTTTCATCTCCTTTTCTAACCAAAATTTATATGCTGCTTGTACGGCTGATTTTGATTCCATAGAGTTGTGTTTACAGGAAATCTTCATATATTTTGGTGTTAGTTTTTTCTTCAGACACTCCTTGTTGAACCAAATGTGGTTATTGCAAGATTTAAATTTGATGAGAACTCTTCTGTAGTGGATAGCGAGATATGCATTGCTAGCATTTTTAATTAATGAGATTGAATTCTCGCTTAACTCTTGGTGAAACATAATTGAATATTAAAATAAATTAAACTCTTGGCTTAATGTTTCACGATTTATTTAACAATATGTATAGTCAACATGTTTCGAGCGTTAGCTCATTTTCAAGACTAAACTACTATAAGAGATGTACAACAAATTTATATCTACAAAATGGATTTGAGTAGGGAGGATAGTTGAAAATCTAATTGTTCATTTACAATTTCTTCTTTTCTCTTCCAAGAACTGCTAATTTCAATTGCTTCCAGAAGGTCTAAACGTTTACCTTTATTACCTGAGTGTAGGCATTTAGTTTTATCATAATCTATGAAGTGATTAGAGCTAATACAATGTTCTGAGAATCCAGTTTTATTAACATTGTACAAAATCGACCTTTTATGTTCATCAACCCGAGTTTTTATTCTTCTACCTGTTTGGCCGATATAAAATGCTGGACATTCATTACAAAAAATCTTATAAATACCGCTTTTGTCTTCAACATTTGTCTTTTCTTTATTATTCACTAAAAGTGACTTAATATTCCTTTTGTTTGTACAAATGGTTTTAATTTCTCTCTTCTTTAATCTTTCGCAAATTTTTTCACTCAGATGAGGTATGAAATTAATAAAATGAATTTTTGTTCGTTTTTAATAAAATGATAAATTGAATCTTGTTCGTTTTTCTTATAGATTTTAGATGGATAAATTGAATCTAAAAGAATTTTTTGTTGTTTTTTTCTTATAAGATTATCTATTATATTTTTTTAAATTCCCTTAAATATCGCCCTTTTCTTAAATTTCCTTAAATATTGCCCTAAATCGAACTGTAGTAATAATGATAGAAACTTTTAGCGGTCAACACCGAATTGGCTTTAAATTCAACATCTATGAACAATTTAAACTTAGAAAAAACTATTTGCGCTAATATCATATCAAAACCTCTAATTAAAAAACAATTTAATGAATTTAATACCATCAAAAAACTTAAATCGAAAATTTCAGATAAAGAGTTAATAATATGTAAAGCGGACAAAGGAAACACTGTAACCATTATGAACAAACAGTCATATATAGAAAAATCGGAAAATTTGTTTGATTCCTCAAATTTTGAAATACTCAAAACTGACCCCACAAATAAATTTCAGGTAGAAGTAAAATCACTTATAAATAACTGCAATAGTATCTTCCAAGACACTAATAAATCATTTCTGTCAATTATGAATCCGCACATACCCAGCTTATACACTCTACCTAAAATACACAAAAACGATTGCCCAATGCGTCCAATTGTTTCATATATCAATGCACCAGCTTATAAAATTTGTAAATATCTCAACTCAAAATTACCATCATTAATTAAATTCAACCCGGTTCACAGTATAAAAAACTCCATCGAACTTATCAATCAATTGAAAACTTTAAAAATTCCCATTAAAGCAAAATTGATCTCTTTTGACGTAACAAATTTGTTTCCTTCTATACCCAATGCAGAAATAAAAAATATTATTAATAGCACTTTAGATCTCAACAATGATCTTTCACAAGTAATTAAAAAAGAAACAATGTCAGCATTGTCCTTGTGTTTGAAGCAAAGTTATTTCAAATTCAATAACACGGTTTATCAACAGTTAGACGGGCTACCTATGGGTTCACCTTTATCACCCCTACTAAGTGAAATTTTTATGAATAGTTTAGAGAAAAAATTTTCAGCTCTAACATCACGCTAACAAAAAACGTTTTTCTTTGGAGACGGTATGTGGATGATGTTGGATAACTTTTTAAAATATATCAACTCATTTTATACATCCATTAAATTCACAAAAGAAATAGAAAATGACCAAAAAACATTAAACTTTTTAGATTTGACCATTACTAGGAAAGATGATTCTCTAACATTTGATATATACAGAAAACCTACATGCACAGATACCCTAATTCCTAAAGATAGCAGTCAACCGCTCAACATTAAACTCAGCTCTTTTTATTCTTTTATACATAGACTCACGACTATCCCGCTTTCCGAAGAAAATTTCAACAAAGAAGTGAAAACTTTGAAACTTTTAGCGAAAAATAACGGTTACGACGAAAATATAATAGATAATCTTATAAGAAAAAAACAACAAAAAATTCTTTTAGATTCAATTTATCCATCTAAAATTATTAAAAACGAACAAAAATATCATTTTATTAATTTCATACCTCATCTGAGTGAAAAAATTTGCGAAAGATTAAAGAAGAGAGAAATTAAAACCATTTGTACAAACAAAAGGAATATTAAGTCACTTTTAGTGAATAATAAAGAAAAGACAAATGTTGAAGACAAAAGCGGTATTTATAAGATTTTTTGTAATGAATGTCCAGCATTTTATATCGGCCAAACAGGTAGAAGAATAAAAACTCGGGTTGATGAACATAAAAGGTCGATTTTGTACAATGTTAATAAAACTGGATTCTCAGAACATTGTATTAGCTCTAATCACTTCATAGATTATGATAAAACTAAATGCCTACACTCAGGTAATAAAGGTAAACGTTTAGACCTTCTGGAAGCAATTGAAATTAGCAGTTCTTGGAAGAGAAAAGAAGAAATTGTAAATGAACAATTAGATTTTCAACTATCCTCCCTACTCAAATCCATTTTGTAGATATAAATTTGTTGTACATCTCTTATAGTAGTTTAGTCTTGAAAATGAGCTAACGCTCGAAACATGTTGACTATACATATTGTTAAATAAATCGTGAAACATTAAGCCAAGAGTTTAATTTATTTTAATATTCAATTATGTTTCACCAAGAGTTAAGCGAGAATTCAATCTCATTAATTAAAAATGCTAGCAATGCATATCTCGCTATCCACTACAGAAGAGTTCTCATCAAATTTAAATCTTGCAATAACCACATTTGGTTCAACAAGGAGTGTCTGAAGAAAAAAAAAGAAAAAACTAACACCAAAATATATGAAGATTTCCTGTAAACACAACTCTATGGAATCAAAATCAGCCGTACAAGCAGCATATAAATTTTGGTTAGAAAAGGAGATGAAAAAATGGTACCGACAACGATACAACTTAGGACTACATCTTAAAATCATCCATAGTGAATTATCATATAGATTACACGCAGTAGAATTTGACACCCTAGATAATAACATAAGGGAGGAAGTGAGGAATATTTGCCATTTACAATATGAACGACAATCTAAGAAGCTTAAAGACCTAATCAATGCACGTAAGTCTTTTCCATTATCTACTAAAAGTGACACTGAAAATATTTCCTTTGGCTTTCATACTAGAGTAAAAAATTTTACAGATACTATTTTTGAGGAAGATGAATTAAAATTACTAAATAAAGGCCTTAAATATTGCCCTAAATCGAACTGTAGTAATAATGATAGAAAACTTTTAGCGGTCAACACCGAATTGGCTTTAAATTCAACATCTATGAACAATTTAAACTTAGAAAAAACTATTTGCGCTAATATCATATCAAAACCTCTAATTAAAAAACAATTTAATGAATTTAATACCATCAAAAAACTTAAATCGAAAATTTCAGATAAAGAGTTAATAATATGTAAAGCGGACAAAGGAAACACTGTAACCATTATGAACAAACAGTTATATATAGAAAAATCGGAAAATTTGTTTGATTCCTCAAATTTTGAAATACTCAAAACTGACCCCACAAATAAATTTCAGGTAGAAGTAAAATCACTTATAAATAACTGCAATAGTATCTTCCAAGACACTAATAAATCATTTCTGTCAATTATGAATCCGCACATACCCAGCTTATACACTCTACCTAAAATACACAAAAACGATTGCCCAATGCGTCCAATTGTTTCATATATCAATGCACCAGCTTATAAAATTTGTAAATATCTCAACTCAAAATTACCATCATTAATTAAATTCAACCCGGTTCACAGTATAAAAAACTCCATCGAACTTATCAATCAATTGAAAACTTTAAAAATTCCCATTAAAGCAAAATTGATCTCTTTTGACGTAACAAATTTGTTTCCTTCTATACCCAATGCAGAAATAAAAATATTATTAATAGCACTTTAGATCTCAACAATGATCTTTCACAAGTAATTAAAAAAGAAACAATGTCAGCATTGTCCTTGTGTTTGAAGCAAAGTTATTTCAAATTCAATAACACGGTTTATCAACAGTTAGACGGGCTACCTATGGGTTCACCTTTATCACCCCTACTAAGTGAAATTTTTATGAATAGTTTAGAGAAAAAATTTTCAGCTCTAACATCACGCTAACAAAAAACGTTTTTCTTTGGAGACGGTATGTGGATGATGTTTTCTGTATCTGGAGTGGGTCCGACAGACAATTGGATAACTTTTTAAAATATATCAACTCATTTTATACATCCATTAAATTCACAAAAGAAATAGAAAATGACCAAAAAACATTAAACTTTTTAGATTTGACCATTACTAGGAAAGATGATTCTCTAACATTTGATATATACAGAAAACCTACATGCACAGATACCCTAATTCCTAAAGATAGCAGTCAACCGCTCAACATTAAACTCAGCTCTTTTTATTCTTTTATACATAGACTCACGACTATCCCGCTTTCCGAAGAAAATTTCAACAAAGAAGTGAAAACTTTGAAACTTTTAGCGAAAAATAACGGTTACGACGAAAATATAATAGATAATCTTATAAGAAAAAAACAACAAAAAATTCTTTTAGATTCAATTTATCCATCTAAAATTATTAAAAACGAACAAAAATATCATTTTATTAATTTCATACCTCATCTGAGTGAAAAAATTTGCGAAAGATTAAAGAAGAGAGAAATTAAAACCATTTGTACAAACAAAAGGAATATTAAGTCACTTTTAGTGAATAATAAAGAAAAGACAAATGTTGAAGACAAAAGCGGTATTTATAAGATTTTTTGTAATGAATGTCCAGCATTTTATATCGGCCAAACAGGTAGAAGAATAAAAACTCGGGTTGATGAACATAAAAGGTCGATTTTGTACAATGTTAATAAAACTGGATTCTCAGAACATTGTATTAGCTCTAATCACTTCATAGATTATGATAAAACTAAATGCCTACACTCAGGTAATAAAGGTAAACGTTTAGACCTTCTGGAAGCAATTGAAATTAGCAGTTCTTGGAAGAGAAAAGAAGAAATTGTAAATGAACAATTAGATTTTCAACTATCCTCCTACTCAAATCCATTTTGTAGATATAAATTTGTTGTACATCTCTTATAGTAGTTTAGTCTTGAAAATGAGCTAACGCTCGAAACATGTTGACTATACATATTGTTAAATAAATCGTGAAACATTAAGCCAAGAGTTTAATTTATTTTAATATATATATATATATTATTTTTCAAATTTCCTATTGTTTTCATGAAATATGATATCGTCAATCCGCTGCCAATATAAGATATTCGATTTTGAAAAAGGATGTCTTATATTATATCGAATATGTCTTCTCCTCCGGTTGTAACGCAAATTGAGTCGAATTTTTCTGCTTTGCTCTGAAATATATAACGTTTCGATTTTGATTGATATTTCACTTGCAGATCCAAGAATTTAGTTATTTAAAATGCGTACTTATGGTAAAGAATTTGAGCGAACCCTTAAAATTTTGATAAAAGGAATCATTGATTTAATATGAAATTATAAGCTTATATAAAATCAGTCCAATTTAAAACCTTGTTGTTATATTTTCATTGAGTTAGTGCTTTGAAATAAAATCAAGGAGCAATGATCTGAGTTCATAAATTGATTTTCTGATTGAATTTATGTCTTCATTTACTGGCGACAAATCGCTTGAGGTCATTATTATTTCTTCCATAGGTAGTTTATCTTCAGATAAACTGAGAAGCATTCATATAGTAGATAAAATAATATTTTGAACAATAGAATACAACCTGTTTGTTTTCCCAATATCTTAATCAAGCCGAAAATAAACACCAAAGAGACATTTGATAACGAGCAGAACGACAAAATTGAACAAACTGGTCTATAATAAAGAATTTCACCAAAAATTGAGGAAATTTAGTACTATTTCTCAGAGAAACGTGAAACATTTCAGTTGAAATGGAATGGCTTCTTTTGACGTGAAAAGTTTCTCTCGCACCAAACATAAGTAGGTGATCTTAATATCATTCCATATACATTCAGTAATGACTCCAAATTCAGAAGAAATAAAATATTGAAGTCCATTGCGATAAACTGATTGATAATTCGCTTGAAACAAAATGGAATAACTCTTTAGTTGATGTCGATTGCTGATCTAGCAATTTGATAAACCCGATAAATATAAACTTGAGCATGAAGTCAAAAGTGAAAATAGTTGAGTATTTTTGCGTTAATCGAAATTAGTGGATCGCTAATGTCAGTTCGCGAGAATAATAGAAGGAGATGATATGTATTAATGTGCACTTTTTGATTATTCACTAGACTCATAAAAGGAATTTGCAAATTTTAGAAATTGATTTGATAGCGAGTAAAGAAAGATATTTGGTTGACATGTTCCGTACTAATAAAAACATTTTCAAGCCAATTTGAAAACACTTGAAACAATTCTTACAGAAATAAACTGATTTTCCACCTAATGTCATGTTTAATAACGAAATAGTTCGAGAGGATAAAGATATAGCTTAGATTTCCAATCTTCATTCTCTGCACAGTGCGAATAAAATAGTAAATATTATAATTGGTAAATATTATTGAAATATCTTTCAAGGTTTGAAAAATGCAGGTAGTTGAGAGGATGAAAAAATAGTCTGACACTGAAGGATGTTTTTGGCATTTCTGGAAATAGTTTTTATGGTGTAGGTAACACAACACTAGCACATGTAGTAATTACAGATGCTTGGAAAGTTCAATTTTTAAAACCTGTGCCAAAAATTTGTACCAGTGTTCAACAAGAGCCATTTTGACCTTAAAATTTACTGCCACCTCATTGAAAAAAACTTTGAAATTGTAGTAAAAAATCAGGTATTAAAACTATGTGAAAAATTTTTTGTCTTTCTGAGTTTCAATCAGAATTAAAAAGAATGTGCTCCTGTGAGACAAAAATATTGAGCATATCTGAGGAACGGTATAGTGCTAAAAATGATGCAAGAATAGTTTGGTGGCGTTATGAAAAAGCTTTCGAAACTTCATGTTTGGGTCATTTTTGAAACGGAAATAAAGAAGATTGATTATGTGAAGAACTGAATCAAATTGGTTTTGAGGAAGTGGTAAACGACTGGTTCAGATATGACTTAAATAAACGAACACCAAAAGTTAAGTTTGATGTCATACTGTCTGATAGGACCGAAGTTAATGAAGGGATATAGTTTTCCACAAGCCAAAATGCTTTATAAGTTTATTCGCTTATGATACCATGCACCATTTATGAGGTAAAAATATTAAGAATATGACCGAGTAGATCAATAGTAATCTTCCTGCATTGAATTGATTGTTATGTGACAAAAGCTCATCCCTACGTGAGCAAAAATCTAATTTTATAGTTTTGGGTACAAGTAAGTTCCTGAAGATTAATACAAATGAGGATATAATTATGAAGAATAATAACAGAAAATTGGAAGAGTGAAAACAGTTCAATATTTTTGCATTGTGTTGGATGAAGAATTGGGTTTTGAATGATGATTACATATTATCTAAGACCTCTGCCCAAATCAAATTTTTGAGAAGAATAGGAAAACATCTGTCCACACATGTTGAGTTATTGCTGTTCAAGTCAATACTATTTCCACATTTTGATTATTGCTCCACTCTGTTATTTGGCGTGGGTGGATGAAACAATTTAAAAGTGCTCCAAGAACTCCACAGAACTTATGACTGTTTAATAGAGAATACTCTCTGCTATATATAATGTTATGTTTTAACATCACAGGTTTCCATGTGATATTATAGAGAATGTAACTTATATCAGTGAAGTGCAAGGGTATAGTTCTTGAAATACAGATAGTTTTTGCATCCGAAGTTGTTAGATTTCTGAATCCAAAAACAGCAAAAATTATGACAAATTCAACGACTTCAATAAATAACGAAGTCTCTTCTAACAAGTGTTAGGATATTCGAGCGTGAGCTAAATATGTATATATCAGAAATTAACATGGGTATGCAATTCAAAATTGACATTTCAAGATATGTAAGATTTCGTTTAGTACTAGGTAAACGACTATTATTATTGTCATGAGAAAAGCCTTTTATTGCTGAAAATATTTGAAAAATTATATAAAAATATATATATATATATATATATATATATATATATATATATATATATATATATATATATATATATATATGTATACATATATGTATATATATATATATATATATATATATATATATATATATATATATATATATATATATATATATATATATATATATATATATATATATATATATATATATATATATATATATATATATATATATATATATATATATATATATATTTTCAGTGTTTAATTGGGATTGCAGTCTAGGACAGGAAAATCAGTTACCTCTTTAGAATTTTCCAAGCTTTCGAAAATGTTTATTTTCTTCTTTAGGGCTAAAATAGTACAAAAATCAACAGTTTATATAGCAAGGCACTATAAAAAGTTTTTTCTTACAATTACTGTGAAGTTAGTCCGAAAGTACGTTAGTTTTTTGAATTTTGAAAATAAGTACAAGTGTTCCCAAATGCATTGGGTTGGTATATTACTGCATTCTACGTGTTGGGTAGTCGAAAGTAAGCGACTACAATGACTGTATTTCTCAATTTCGCTTTTCAAGTAGAGTGTTCCAAGAAGGGCCACTTTAAATAGATTTTAACCAATTTGTTTGCCTGGTCTATATTTCGAGTGTGTTTACAGTCTTCATCAGGAATCTGAAAAACAGATGCTAACATAATTATCGTGATACAATTTTGTTTAATAACTTAAGGCTATTTAGGTTAAAAAGGTTATGGCCAATACCATCGAACAGGAATATGTGACTTGAAGTGTATGTGATATTGCACAGGAAACCGAATATTAATGTTAAACGTTAATTTTTCAAAAAATATAAAAACTTAAAAATTATTAAGAACTAACCAATACAGCGATAAGACAAACACCAGAGCAGATATGGCAGGGGCACAGAAACAACTGTCACCGAAAAAGGACACAGAAGCGATAGAGTGAATCACCGTAACAACAAAAGTCATACTGATCACGTAACACATAAAGTCTATTAAAATTGTATAATGTCTGCGAGGATTACTTATAATGATACGAAAGTAAATAACTATAAATGCAGCTAAGCCCGGAAACGTCCGTCTTCTTATTGATCCTGTTGCTGTTGTTATTGATGTGGACCATTTCCAAAAATACCTTTTTTTGCTAACTACCAGCTATATCCAGTATTCCAACATTTTCAAAGTCAAAACGATGTCCCTGTTTTGCGGAATGTAGTACCTAATGCACATCTGTCCGGGCGAAGTATATTATCACTTTTATGAAGAGTTATTCTTCTATTAATGGTCTGAGAAGTTTGACCTATATAGACTACTTCTCAATCTAAGCACGGAACATTGTAGATGCAATCTGATGTTAAAGATGGAGGTTTTTCATCTTGAAGTCTTGTAAAAACACTTCTGCCAGTAATGAAGTTATATTTGGCAAGTTTTAGCTTTCTTACCTGGTTAGCCATAAGTTGTTAAATGAAACTGAATCAGGATAAATGTGTGAACATCTGTTTTTCATAGTCCTGATGAAGACTGTAAACACAGTCGAAATATAGACCAGGAAAACGAATTGGTTGAAATCAATTTATAGTGGCCCACCATTTTTGCCTATAACCCGTAATATTTCTATATATATATATATATATATATATATATATATATATATATATATATATATATATATATATATATATATATATATATATATATATATATATATATATATATATATATATATATATATATATATATATATATATATATATATATATATATATATATATATATATATATATATATATATATATATATATATATATATATATATTAAAAAATTAAAGAAATGAAGCTGAGTAGTTCTTAGATTTCCACTATAGTGAAAATCGAAAAACTATTTAGTTTTATTTAAATTTTTTATTTAGAGAATATATATATAAATATATATATATATATATATATATATATATATATATATATATATATATATATATATACACATATATATATATATATATATATATATATATATATATATATATATATATATATATATATATATATATTATATGTAACCGAACAAATAAGGTCAAATTTCAAGAAAATCAAACTAAACACAAACACAAAGAATTATACCCTCAAAATTATTCTCTTATCGGAAGGCCATCACATTTCTGCTCATATTCATATACATACGAGTACATGTCTCACAAAAATGTTTTAAGCAAAATATCAACGCTGCGTTCATCTGATCTCATTTTCACATAAATTTTCAAGTGTCGTGAAAAATGAAGATTAATGTGAAAACCCAGAGGTGATGATACTCCGTTTTTTATATTAGTGAATGGAGAAAATATGCGCTAGCGCGGTTTTCAGTAGTCGGAGAGGAATGAGGATACAAGTTCCTTATGTTTCACACGGATAAAGGTATGTGCTATTGCACGTAAAACACCGATGGCGAGAAACAGGAACTTGATGACTCTAGAGGAAAATTTTATGTTTTTATTGCTCGGCAGATTATAACTCTCAACTCGAGTTTATAGCTTTTAATAACAATATAGCTGAATTTGAGCTCTCGTAGTTAAACAGGCAATTTTTGTTTCCAACTTTTTATTCCTCATCAAGTAAGTTCAAACTCAGCCAACTAGTGAAGTATACATGGTGTTTTACTCATTCTGTCCATTCGTATTCGTTGAATGCATTGAGGGATTTGGATTCATTGGATATGAATATATGTAGATAGATAGATGATAGATACTTTATTTCTGTTGAATGCAAAAATACATTGTAGAAAACGTCATAATAAAGAACAAAACAAAGAGAATATACGGGCTTACAAACCAGCACCAAGTTAATGAAATAAACCTTATTAATCAACTAAAACATCTTACTCTTGAAAGATCTACTCTGACAAAAACTCATTGAGACTCAAATAACATTTAAGAACTAAAAATTTACTCTACATGTGTCTAGTTTACACATGTAAAACTAGACACTTAATGAAAGTTTTCGAAGTGAACATAATTAATACTGTCATCACTACACCAATGTCTCTCCAATGCATAGTATTTCTAAGTCATTACACTTATATACATAGTCACACTAGTTATATAATCTACTTCGACACTTACAGAATCACTATTGATATGGTCTGCCTTAATATCAGTAAGACTCTGACAATTTAGAGACATTATCATCATTAGCATGGTCTACCTTTAGGGTGGAGATACTGCTTGGGTTTTCCTGTGAAAAAACCGTGAAACCACTGCTCCTTTAGACCATATCTCGCTCTGCCACGCTTTTTCAAGATTATCTCTATTAATAGTCACTTTTATTGAGGCATAAAGATCAGGATACTTCGATGTATGCGGCTCCACAATAATCTCGGGAAAACATCCGATAAGCATCGCCTTTAGATTTTCTGGTCTGGTTTCAGGTTCCAGTCTACTTACATGTAATGAAACGCACCTTGGAATACCACGTACTGATGAATTATTTGTGTTCTGACCAACAATCACCTTCCTGTTCTTACGACGATTAACCTCGAACCATTCATTGTGATTATTCGATACATTATTTAGTTGTTGTATTTCCTTCATTACATTAAGATTCTGTACTTCTTCTATAGCAGAACTTACCATTTACCATATACCAATTACCATAATATCAAAAATGGGTTTTGTTTTCATTTTCTTATCTTTGTTTATGTTTACAGAATTCATAATCGTATTAGATTTAGACTGAACTAGTTTTTCGGATCTTAGAGAGCGCTTCTCCGGATTGCTTGTAACATCTGTCGGTGATGCCACCACGTGCGATCTTGACTGAATTTTATCGGAGTGCTGTTTGTCAGAAATCTGCTTGATGGAAGAATCCATCCCAATCGCAAGGGGAGTAGGCATAGCTATTCCTAATTCTACTTCCAAATTTTGAATTACCTTTTTTTGAAGAAGATTAGTATACTCGAGTCCTTCCAGGAGTTTCCTTGAAAGTGTAGATTCTCTTTGTAGACACTCTATTTCTTTCTTGAGTACAGTTTCTTCAACATTGGGATTTCCCGTTGAATTATATAACTTACAACCGTCACAAAACCGTATTATGTTGTTATTATCACTAATAATCTTAAGCCAGGCATACTTTACTGCTACGCAGATAGGATGAAATTTAAATTCACATTTGAAA
Source organism: Henosepilachna vigintioctopunctata (assembly GCA_030704895.1). Lineage (NCBI taxonomy): Eukaryota > Metazoa > Arthropoda > Insecta > Coleoptera > Coccinellidae > Henosepilachna > Henosepilachna vigintioctopunctata. The sequence continues at coordinate 15,949,495 of JARQZJ010000091.1, forward strand.
CAAGTTATTAATTTCGAATTAACGATAAAGTTATCTGAGCAATGTTTACATACGTCTACATCGACCGACATCGTACGAGATATCTCTGACCTGAGAATGTACGAATCATATTCATTCTGTGGTCACTTGAGTTATCTTTATTCATACGGTTCTGCGAAATATGTTTATTCAGTTTCTTTCACCAAATTTTCGAACATAGGATATTATACTTTTTCTCTGTTTTTTTTTGCACGTTCCTGTATTTTCTTCTTGTCATAATAATAACCAAGAATTTATAACGACTCATAAATACAGTAGAATCTCTGTGCTCAATGAAATTGAAATGATATTTCACTGAACATTTCATGTACAAAGTTCATAAAAATCACCTAAATTATTTCATGTTCGAAAGCTTTATTGCTATTTTATACGGCATCATCTTCTACTTTCTGATCTATTCCATTCTCACACTACATCATCCTAACCATCATATTTAATGGACTTCTACCACATCAATTTATGACGGAAATAGGTTTTTTTTCAGGCGTTCTTCTTCGTAACTCTTCTTTTGTACTCGTTCTTCTAATACAACAAGGAAGATTTTTCTATACACTGCTTTCGTTTTAATATTCTTTTAAATATCCGATGCGAAAATTTGGATGACCTTATATACTTTTTTTCTTATTTTCATTGATACCAAATTGGATTTCATGGAATCTATCGCCATCCCATATGTTTAGCTTCCTTTTGTTATTCTTGCCGCAGTTTCTCCTTTCAATATCCGAGAATGCATTCGAATGTAATTTCGACATTTTCAGAATGATGAATAGGAATAAGTGAAATATGGCTCTGAATTCGAGAGAAATCAAACATGTTTCTTCTGTGAATGATCCGTTTCAAACTGAAAACATAATACGGATTATATGGGATGCTAAACCAACACATTCAAGTGAACCTGATCGGGATTTTCCAGGATCAATGTACGTAAATCCGTACTGGTCAAAATGGAGCTCAATTGCATTCATCCGTATTCCTTCAATTGAACCCATTAAAAGTCTTATTTTCATTTTCGAATTTTTTCAAAAAAAATTCAATATATTTTCTGAAACATCTTGAATTTTTGAAGTATCCCAGTACCCGCGTTCAAGTAAAATGTTGAGCTATTTGAATGAGGACGGTGAGTTAGGACATTTAATGAAATATTTCTAGTTATGAATCAAACATATTCAGGGAGTTTTTGTTGACAGAGTGAGTATCAATATCTATTTGCTGCGTCTTCTGAAGAGCTTTGGTAATTTTGGGTAAAATTCGATTGTTTGGATACATAAGTTTATACCTTATTTCTTATGATTCCTACGATAGCATGAAACAGAGCTATATCTTGACTATATTTTAAAGCCAAGATATAGCTCTGATATATATTTTAAATGTTATTAGCACATGTATAACAGGCTTATTTTGATGTGAAAAATTTTATTCTCGTTGACTTTTCGTTGTATATCACAACTTTCTCAAAACTAATAAATAATTGAATTTTATGAATAACTATGGATTTAAAAATATCAAACTTATTTTTTGAAAAAATCAAATTAGTTTTTTGTATTTTCACATATCGATTTTCAGTATCAGAGGAATATTTTTGACTTAGCATTAGGCTCCGGAAGTTTTAGTATTCTTTACCAGTAGGAAACCTTTGAAGAACTCATGGTAAGCCAGGTATTAATAAGTGTGATTTATATATATATATATATATATATATATATATATATATATATATATATATATATATATATATATATATATATATATATATATATATATATATATATATATATATATATATATATATATATATATATATATATATATATATATATAATTACATTCCGTAGAGTTTTATACTCATCCAGAATATGTATATTAATTGGTTTATGTGCGTGAAATTGAAGGTAGATCTGGAAAGAATGAGTTCTGAGATGTGATGTTTGGTGATCGTTGTGTATTCATTTTATGAGTATTATTTGTAAGGTTTATCAAATCGTTGTAAATGGAATTAACATGTTTAATGTCTGTTCTTTCATTTACTGTGTTTTACAAATTTTTACGAATGTTTAACAGTTCTGAAATTTCTCTTTTATCTTTTTCAGTTGCTAAAATTTTTGTATTATTATGAACAAAAAATATAATATCAAAATTTATGTTTATTCAATCCAGAAAAAAGGAGTAATAATCTCATGAATAGATCACTAAAATTAATATCATCATGTTTACGACATGATCACTTGGAGAAGTACGTACTCTTCTCAAGAAAAATAAATACGCATCAAATTTGATAAAGAAAATCATAAAAACAAAATTCATAAATTATATAATACTTTATATTCGAAAAGAAGTATATCTAAGGAAAGTAATCATATTCGCCTACCATCTATTCCAAAATTGAGTACAAACAATGACTGAATATTAAAACAACATAATTTAATAATAGCACATACTGCGGAAAACCGAATCAAAGAATTATACCAAATTGAAGAGTGAAACAGTAACTCAGAAAAAAACTCATACTGTTTATAATATGCTATGAAATAATTGCAATAATTGCTATATAAGACAAAGATCACAAAATCTCGAAGAACGCATTGAAGCACATAAATACGCAAAAACTCGAGTAACAGCCTTACATAAACATAGAGAAACAAAAAACACGATTTTGATTATAACAATACAGAAATTTTAGCAACTTAAAAAGACAAAAACTGTAGAGAAATTTTAGAAATGTTACACATTCGTAAAAATTTGGAACCCACAGTAAATGAAAAAACAGACAATAAATATCTTAATTCTATTCACAACTATTTGATAAACCTTACAAATATCACCCATAAAATGAAAACACAACAATCACCAAACATGACATCTCAAAACTCCTTCATTCTAGATCTACCTTCAATTTAACACACATAAACCAATCAATTTATTTATCAATCTAATTATTTATTTTATAATCAATTTAGATATTCTGGATAAAAGATTAAAGTATAGAATGCGACTATATGTAATTATATATATATATATATATATATATATATATATATATATATATATATATATATATATATATATATATATATATATATATATATATATATATATATATATATATATATATATATATATATATATATATATATATATATATATATATAAATAACACTTATTAATAATTAATACCTGGCTTACCATGAGTTTTTCAGAGGTTTCGTCATGGTGCAGAAGACTAAAACTTCCGAAACAAATGCTTAGCCAGAAATATTCTTCTGATACTAAAAATCAATATGTGAAAATACAAAAAAACTAAATTGATTCTTCTTAAAAATAGGTGAATTTTTTTGAAGTTTGATTTTCATGAAATTCAATTATTCATCAGTTATGACAATGTTGTGATAAACAACGAAACGTCAACGAGAATAAAATTTTTCACATTAAAATAAGCCTCTTATTGCTAATAACGTTTGAAATAAAGTACATATCTTGAACAGGCAATAAAACAATTTCAAAAAAATATATATATATATATATATATATATATATATATATATATATATATATATATATATATACATATGTTCAGAAAGGTTTCCGCGGTCAGAAGTATGTGTAAAACTTGGTTCTCGGAATGAGCCGCGTTCTAGATTTATATAATCTCGACGTTTCGGCTTCCATTGTGAAGCCATCTTCAGGAGTTGGAATAAATTAGTAGGGAAAAGGGTTATTCGGTTACGTGGCCTCAATCTGTCTACTCCACGAACTGAATGAAGGAAAATGAGAAAGGGTTACCTGGTTACGTGGCCTCAATCTGCCTACTCCACGAACCAAATGAGGGAAACTAGGAACGATAAGAAATGATTCGGTTGCGTGGCCTCAATCTGCCTACTCCACGAGCCAAATCGTTTCTAATAGTTAAGTTGACTCCGAAGAGTAGGCAGGTTGAGACTTAGAAACGATTTGGCTCGTGGAGTAGGCAGATTGAGGCCACGCAACCGAATCATTTCTTATCGTTCCTAGTTTCCCTCATTTGGTTCGTGAAGTAGGCAGATTGAGGCCACGTAACCAGGTAACCTTTTCTCATTTTCCTTCATTAAGTTCGTGGAGTAGGCAGATTGAGGCCACGTAACCGAATAACCCTTTTCCCTACTAATTTATTCCAACTCCTGAAGATGGCTTCACAATGGAAGCCGAAACGTCGAGATTATATAAATCTAGAACGCGGCTCATTCCGAGAACCAAGTTTTACATATATACATATATATATATATATATATATATATATATATATATATATATATATATATATATATATATATATATATATATATATATATATATATATATATATATATATATATATATATATATTTAAATAATTGTTGTGGGTTATAGGCAAAAATAAGAGGCCACTATGAATAAATTTTGTCCAATTTGTCTGCCTGATCTATATTTCGTCTGTGTTTACAGTCTTCATCAGGACTCAGGACAGATGTTTGTACAATTCCACTGATAAAAATTATGATTTACAACTTACAGCTAACTAGGAATAAAAGTTATGGCCAAAAACCATCAAACAGGAATGTCTCTTTTTTAAAAATTTAGCTGAATTAAATTATAGATTTAAAAATATTCTTATGTACTAACTAAAAACAATGGTAGGTGAATATCAGAATAGAAATGACAGGAGCACAGAGAAGATATATATATATATATATATATATATATATATATATATATATATATATATATATATATATATATAATAGTTATATATATATATATATATATATATATATATATATATATATATATATATATATATAAAATTGCTTTATTACCTGTTTAAGATAGTTTACTTTCTGAATGTTTTCAGCAATAACAGGCTTCTTTTATTATGAAAATTTCATTTGTGTTGAGGTTTCGTTGTATATCACAACTATGTCAAAACTAATCTTAATTTATTAGTTTTGGCAAAGATGTGATATACAACGAAGCGTCAACAGAAATAAAGTTCTTCATATTAAAAGAAGCCTGTTATTGCTAAAAACATTCAATATTTATATATATATATATATATATATATATATATATTTGGATATTTTTTTTCCTAGGTTAGGGTCAAAACTTAGGCTTAGGGTGAGAAAAAAAATATCCAAATGTATAATAAGAGTGGTCAGTAAAGATACGAAGTAAATATATATATATATATATATATATATATATATATATATATATATATATATATATATATATATAACAACAAGATTTGATGTTTCTAAACTTGAAACACGTTTTAAATATTTGGGAATAATGTTTCTATACAAGCTGATGAGGTTTTCTCTTGATTGTTCTCTTCTTTTTTTCCTCATAATTTCCCGTATTCCGAGAATAACTTGTAGAAATATGAACATTTTTTTCCACCTCTGGCTCGTACCTCTGGCTTTTTCACCACTTCATAAAATTTTTGGTGACTTTGAACCTTTTCATGACGTCATCGACATATTTGCATGCGTGCCTGGTGATTTCAGACGAGCTCTCGCTTGTCTTTTTTTTAGTTATAAGTTTTTTGGATAATAGTTCTTGCATCTTGTGGGTTGCTTTAATGTCATCTTGCAGAAAACAGAGTTTTCGTTCATGTACATTCTTGATATAATTTCTAGTTTTATCTTTCCATACGTTGTAAACTATACTATATTTTTCCACACAGAAATGTATTTGTTAATAAATGTATATATATATATATATATATATATATATATATATATATATATATATATATATATATATATAAATATATATATATATATATATATATATATATATATATATATATATATATATATATATATATATATATATATATATATATATATATATATATATATATATATATATATGTATATATATGTATATATATATATATATATATATATATATATATATATATATATAATATTGGTTCGAGTGTGAATTTTAGGTGCGCTTCGAAAAATCATGGAACTTGTTGAATCATAATACAATTGTTTCATCCCTATTAGGAATAATCGTTGACAATATTTGTGTATTCGTAATTCGCGAATTTGTAATATACACTCTCGAAAGTGGAAGGTTCGTTCACAACTTTTGTGTAGACAGCTCCCTGAGAAACATTTGAAATATTTCCATATTTCGATTATGAGCGTCAGAATTGACTTAGTATGAATTACTCGTGAATCCAGAATTATATATATATATATATATATATATATATATATATATATATATATATATATATATATATCCTATTTTGAATGTTTTTAGCAAAAAATACTCACAGGAATAATAATGCTCTGATAATGAAAATCAATAAGTGAAAATACAAAAAAACAAATTTGAGTTTTCTAAGAAACAAGTTCGACAATTTGATATCTATAGTAATTCATAAATTCAATTATTACAAAATATCGAAAATATAAAAGATATATATATATATATATATATATATATATATATATATATATATATATATAAATGAGAGTTAATAATAAAAACTTGTCTAAAAATCACTGACTGAACAATCCTTTATTCGACTAGTTTCGTCTTTTACAGCATTATCAAGAATTTCACAGCATTATCATTCTTGATAATGCTGTAAAAGGCGAAACTAGTCGAATAAAGAATGGTTCAGTCAGTGATTTTTAGACAAGTTTTTATTATTGCCTCTCATTTAAATATGAACTCTCACAAAGTAGATTCATCGTCCATTGAATTTATATATATATATATATATATATATATATATATATATATATATATATATATATATATTATGCCGAAAATTCAAAGTTTTGACAAAGTTGTGATATACAACGAAACGTCAACAAAAATAAACTTTTTCATATTGAAAGATGCCTGTTATTGCTAAAATCATTCGAAATAAAATATCTTCAACAGACAATAAATCAGTTTATTATATATATATATATATATATATATATATATATATATATATATATATATACATATTTATATATATATATATATATATATATATATATATATATATATATATATATATATATATATATATATATATATATATATATATATATATATATATATATATATATATATATATATATATATATATATATATATATATATATGTATATATAATTATATATATATACATATATATGCAAGAAAAAAAAACATTCTATTTGGAAATCAATAATGCTTCTTGAAGACAAGAGTCCTTGATTACATCCCATGTAATGATTAAGTGAATGGAAAGAAGAGGCAGATGAAAGACCTGTCATAATGTAAAAGAACGTTGCACTCCAGGCTATGTGCCGAAATGCTGATTTGCTCGAAATGCTTCCAGCAGTAACACTCCACTTTTAACTACGTGAAGTCGGGACTTCATGTGGGGAAGGAAAGTGTGTTTGTTAGAAATTCCGAATATTCCACTGAATCTCTCTGAGAACTTGAACTATATATCTTCCTCCTTTCAGTGAGCCTAATACAATTGACGAAAAAAATTACCCGATGAAAAAAATTCATTTCGGTATAAGAAGAAGGAGTCACTCAATTATAATTCCAGTCGGGGAAATACAATAGATTCAGTCATCAGAAATAACCTTTTATTGAAGGCAAACATTGTGAATATGGTTTCAATATTCTTCATATCCACGGGTTTATGAATAAAACCTTATTTGATATCATTAATTATTCAATTATTCTTAATTATCCCTGTTGTTCAACTATTCTTGGAATGAATGTTTTTTCTCTCAAATATATATATATATATATATATATATATATATATATATATATATATATATATATATATATCACATCGTACACGTTCACATATCTAGCTCTACTATAACATTCTACTATAATTTAAATTCTTGGAATGAATGTTCTAGTGTTCATTTTCTATATATATATATATATATATATATATATATATATATATATATATATATATATATATATATATATATATATATATATATATATGTTTCATGATTGTAGATATATATTTTGAGTGTTCAATTGTTTATTCAGTGTTCAGTCCTGAAGAAGAAAGTAAACATTTTTGAGAGCATGAAAAATATTGAAGATTATATGATTATAAATATGTAGATACATATCTACAGAAGCATTCAACTACAAACAGAATGGGTTTCTATAATCTAAGCTTATGAAAATATTGAATATAAACTTAAATTCAAACACTTGAACTTATGACTTACACTATATTGACTACATATCATGACGCGTTTCGTCGTTACAAACGACTTCTTCAGATACTTACAGAATAATAACAACACTTTGAAGAATAGAGGTATATATATCAGGGAATTTTGGTGTTCTATGGTTTTGGTTTTACCTAAGATATTCCATTCTGAGAAATAATTTCTATTACCTGAAAAGGGTTAACAAGGGTGAATTGTTTAATTATATCCGTTCATTGAGCAAGTTTCCAGAATTTTTAAGCCGATTTATGTCCACTACTTCCCAATAATCTAATTGACTACTTCTATCTATATGGTGTAGAATTTTGAAATTCGTATCAAAAGTATGGTTTTCTGCTAATAAATGGTTAGCATAAATCGAATTACTTTTATTATGGGCGAAGCTATATTCATGTTCCTGTATTCTAGTACCGAAATTTCTACTAGTTTTATATATATATATATATATATATATATATATATATATATATATATATATATATATATATATATATATATATATATATATATATATATATATATATATATATATATATATATATACCGGGACATGTTCCACAATTCAATTGGTAAACACCTGATTTGTCTTCTCTTTTAATTTTGTTTTAATTTTTCCTAATGTGTCTCGATAAATTGTTGTTTGTTTTAAATGAAATATTAAAATTATGTTTACTTAAAAAGGTTTTGACTTTTTGACTGACGTTTCCAAAGTATGTTAAACTGTTATATTTACGATTTCTATCCGACTGATAAGGAAATACTAATCGTAGAGCTTTCCGATAGAGTTTTTTGTCCAGAATTTTTGACACTATTTCGCTTTCATAATCATTATTAACCGCAATCTGTTTAATGATATTCGATTCTTTATGGAAATTTTCTTCTGAAAATTTGTCAGATTTGCGCATAATTTTGAACACATTGATGTCAGTCTCATACAAATCTGCTATTTCAATTTAATTGAATGTGTTTTCGCTAAATTTGGTACATTACGATTGTTATAAAGTAACTATTCAGTTGATTTTTTGAACTTTTTAGGACGTCTGGAATGAAAACATCTCATCTCTGAAAGTTAGTTCCTTGATGTTGCTCATTCGCAAGTGAAATCCTTTAAAACTGTGCAACTTAACAAGATCGGCTCTCGAAAAACGATCGCTGAATTTGATAGGAGCTATAATTGTTAATGGGGTTGTTAAAGAGAAGATGGGCTGATACCACGAGTTGCAATCTTTTCAACCAATTTCATGTTCGATTTCAAGACGATTACACTATGTTGAGCATTCTGGATTTTGCCATAACCGTTAACAAGTCTCATCGCTAAGTGTATGCTGGTTCGAACTTCCTGTTTTTCTTACTGCAAACTATATAAGCACAATCTAGATTTGCAACCATCGAATAATATTTATGTTGACTCAAATATCGGAGAATCTGGTATCGCAATTCGATTTCTCTAGAAATAATGAACCGAATGTACCAAAAAATGGAGTCAATTCTTTCAGTTTACTTATAGGAATTCTCTAAATATGCATTTAAAAGGGAGAAAAGTGATGTTCTTCATATGCAACACTTGTGTGATATATTTTATGGTCTATAATAGTAAAATGTGAAAAATATAGTAAACATTTTTTTCAAACGAAACGTGGAGCAATGTTTTCTATAGGCCAGTGTTACTCAATAATGTTCCTCCAGGGAGAATATTCATGTAAAAAAACACTGAAAACTGTTTGAATTCTCTTTTTTTCGTCATAGAATGAAATGATATTCTTCATCCGAAACCGAAGTCAAAATATATGCTTGCAATTTACTCATATTTTTTGTTGAAGGACAGGGAGATTTCAACTGATCAGCAATCTTGTATACTCTTGATGATGGGTTAACCACCCGGAACATATGTAGAGTTTTTGATATATTCGGTGAAACTAAAGTCAAGGGTGTTAATCTTTAATTTATTGTTGTTAAAATTTTTTGTATTCGGCCAATTGAGCAAACGCCAAGTATTTTTTCATTTGCTCTCTCCATTCTTATTTCAATATAAAAATAAAAGATATGAATATCTCCATTCGATATTTTTTACAGATTGTCATAAACATTCTGAATTTATTTTATGCTGAAGAAGCCCTTGCCCAATCTTTTGATAGTAAAATATCCAGAAATACTTGAACTAATATTTTATCCCGCTATTGTACTCGAAGTTCGAAATTTCGACTGAATAATCGGAATATCTTTTTGATTGAAATTTTCTTTCATAATCTTTATGCGTTTTGTAATCAATGAAAAAACAAAGAGGGAAGAGATTAGTAAAAATGAAAGAAAAATAATAATCCAAAATCACTGATATACATTTGAGTTACTCTACTAGAAGAAACATAGTAATCTGAAAAAAATCACGACGTTCATGAAGAAAATATATAGCTTTGTCATCAATTACTTTGAATGACTATTTCAATATGTACCATCGTGATAAGGGCGCATAAAATGCATTTAACCTAATACCAACTTACTAGGAATTAGTATTTGGATATATAAAGGGGCCCTCCATTTATCATGAAATTTTTTTTTTTTTACATTTTTAAGCGCCTCTCCCTTGGTGATACATGGTGCGGTTCAAGACTAACCCCACTCCCTACCCTATATCACTTGTATTTCTTAGTAACTACAAAGAATCTTAATTTTTGAGAATATTTATTATAAAATACAGGTTCAATTATCATCAAATTTCATAAGAGAAAATAAAAAAAACTGCGATAATTACCTTGAGAGATAGACAGAAAGGTTGTTTTGGACTGCTGAAAAATGAAGAAATAAAAATAAAAAATGAAAATAATGAAAAAAAGTAATAAAAACATATAAAAAATAATGCCGAAAATTTTTTTGTAGTAATACATGAACATAATTTAACAATGTCCTCAGACCACGAATAGCAAGACTTTCTTCAACACCAATAACTAAATAAGGAAGGTTCTTGCAAGTTAGTTGTTGGCACAGTGCGTTGTTGTAGATCAACATCGGTTTCATCAAGTCACAACGGTGAATCAAGGTCACAGTACAAGGCTTCAAGCTTCCGAATTTGTAGGCGTTTGACGAAAAAATAAATACACGTAATGCCGCTTTTCGGTTCAGCATCGCGCGTTTGCCAAAAAAATTAATACTCGTGATATATTACCACAGCCTTCTCCACCCTTGTGATATATCGTGATTTTTTCATGGACCTCTCCCACCCCTTTCGAGCCACGCATGATTATTAGACCGCCGCAAAGTAGTTGCTATAGACAGTAAATTTAATAATTGTTTGTTTTCATAAAATCTTTTCTACCAAATTTCTGAGACTACATTTCAGAGCAACAGCGTTAATTTTATCAATATTTATATAGGTAACTTCTGAAACCATGACGCGTGTAATTTGAAACATTTTGTCTGAATATAAAATTGAATTGAACTCTGGGCTTCTGATGTTTCACGATTATAGTTAACAATATGAATTTTTCAACATGTTTCGAGCGTGAGCTCATTTTAAAGACTAAAATACAGTGGGGAACGAACAATGGATGTAAGGAGGGGGATAATTGAAAGTCTAAGTGTTCCTTCACGATGTCTTGTTTTTTTTTCAAGAACTGCATATTTCAATTGCCTCTAAAAGGTCTAAACGTTTCCCTTTATTACCTGCGTGTAAGCAAACTTGGTTTTCTCAAAGTCTATAAAGTGATTAGAGTTAATACAATGTTCTGAGAATCCAGTTTTATTAAGATTGTACAAAATTGACCTTTTATGTTCGTCAACCCGAGTTTTTATCTTTCTACCTGTCTGGGCGATATGAAACGCTGGACATTCATTAAAAAAAATTTTATAAATCCCGCTTTTTTCTTCAATAATTATACTTTCTTTATTATTAACTAAAAGTGACTTGATATTTTTTTTGTTATTACAAATTGCTTTCATCTCTTTTTTTTTAATCATTCGCAAATTGTTTCGCTGAGTTGAAGTATGAGATCAATAAAATGATATTTTTGTTAGCTTTTCATAATTCGAGATAGATAAATTGAATTTAAAAGAATTTTCCGTTGCTTTTTTCTTATAAGATTATCTATAATGTTTTCTATCATAACTGTTATTATTTGCTAGAAGTTTCAAAATTTCCACCTATTTGTTAAAATTTTCATCGGAGAGCGGGATGGACAAAAGTCTTTGTTTTGTCTTATGGTTATGATGGAAACATAATAGATAATCTTATAAGAAAAAAGCAACGGAAAATTCTTTTAAATTCAATTTATCCATCTCAAATTAAAAGAAGCGAACAGAAATATAATTTTATCAATTTCATACTTCAACCCAGCGAAAAAAATTGCGAAAGATTAAGGAAAAAAGAGGATAAAAACAATTTGTACTAATTAAAATTACTTTTAGTGAATAATAAAGAAAAGATAAATATTGAAGGCAAAAGCGGAATTTATGAATTTTTTTGCAATGAATGTCAGGCGTTTCATATCAGACAAACAGGTAAAAAAATAAAAACTCGGTTTGACGAACATAAAAGGTCGAATTTGTACAATGTTGATGAAACTGGATACTCAGAACATTGTATCAACACTGACCACTTTATAAACTTTGAGAAAACCAAATGCTCACACGCAGGTAATAAAGGGAAACGTTTAGACCTTTTAGAGGCAATTGAAATATGCAGTTCTTGGAAAAAAAGAAGACATCGTTAATGAACACTTAGATTTTCAATTATCCCACTCCTTACATCCATTGTATAGATATGAATTTGTTGTTCGTTCCTTACTGTATTTTAGTCTTGCAAAGAGCTCACGCTCGAAACATGTTGACAAATTCATATTGTTAGATATAATCGTGAAACATTAAGCCAAGAGTTTAATTTAATTTAATATTTATTTATGTTCCATCAAGAGTTAAGCGATAATTCAATCTGAATCATTTTGTCTGAATGCAAACAGTCAAACTCAAGTGAAAAGCTCCACTTTTAGATATTTCGAATAATCAACTGTCTCAGTATTTTAGAGTTTTCACATACTGTAGAAGATATTGTGCTCTTGTCAAAATAACAACATATTCAAAATTTTCAGAATCATGTCATTCTAATTCATTCGTATTGAAAACTATAGTATCTATTACGGTACGCATGGTCATTAATTCTGTTTGTTCTAATAATTTGAATTCCCTCTGAAATTTTGCGATATTCGGCGATATTTGAAACGAGATATTATTATCAGAAATGCCATGAAATTGAAAAATTGATTGAAAAATCCTGAGTTTTTCGAGAATCAATCACCAATTTCAATGCAATCACGAATCTTTTACAATTTTCTTCTTCAATTCTAATCTTATACCAGACCGAAGAACTTAAAAATTTATTTGAAACTTAATGGTTATCACACTGAAGACATTTTTGCGCTCGATATAAAAACCAATTCGACCCAAAAATCAATTCTTCAACATTTGAAAGAAAACAGGATTCACATTGACCCATTTCATTCCCAACATTCGGCTTCGATAACTTTGAAGTATTTTGTCAGAGTCTACAATTAAATTTGAGTTCATTGTTTGGGGCCTGTCGAAATTTGAAGTGCTCAGACTGAGGTATAATTGAAAATTAGATAACTGATTCAAAAAGTCTCACAGATATTTCCAATCTCACTCTAACCGAAATAAAAATTCCCTCTCAGTCAACTGGCATTCTCATCCAGTAATCAGAGAAATTTTCACGCTTCGCTGGCTCGACAATTGAAATATCCAGAGCAAGAGTCTGGAAAGCAGGTGGCATTTGGCTCAAGGAACGCGTAATTGATGCTCTCAGTGCAAATACCAAGAAGCGTCCTTTCATTCGTATCCATCCTGGAATATGGGGTGCAACACTTCTGATAATTAATTTAAGGATACGTGGAACTATATGGGGAAATAAATAAACCACAATTATTGTTTTGTTTATATATATATATATATATATATATATATATATATATATATATATATATATATATATATATATATATATATATATATATATATATATATATATATATATATATATATATATATATATATATATATATATATATATATATATATATATATAAGTGTGAAAGTTTCTCGGGAATGAGCATAGTTTAAAATTGATGGAATAATTGTTTATTCTACATATATTTCGGCTCTAGGCCTTTTTCAAGAATATTACAGGTTCATGTTATTTGGAAATCGACTTCAATTTCACGAATCTTCCGTGAAACTGATCAGTGCGAAAATTATGGTCTATGGGTGTATGGGATCGAAAATTATGATCTGTGGATTCGTTTGTTTAGGAAATTCGCATCTTTTGATAAATTCTTATCTTTGGTTTCAATGGGCGTGTATTTCTTGGATTTTAAATTTCATTTTATGAAGTTATAGTATATTTTTGATGAACTATTCGTATCTGTTTTATCGTTTATGGCATTTTTTTCTTCTTAATGTGAATAATTTCCAATATAGTTCTAGATTTGTAGTTATTTTCTTTCTTCGTGTTATTTTGAAGCCGTGTTGTTTTTAGAATATTTATGACCGTTTATTCTTTCTTTTATATATTGTGATGTTTGGCCGATGTATACTTCAGGGCAATTTGAAGAGTTGATTTGGTATATGCAATTTGATGTTTTGTCTGTGGGAATTTTTGTTTTGAGTTTGGTGTATATGTATTGTAAATTATTTTCATTTCTATGGGCTATTTCAATATTGAATTTTTCAAATTATTGTTTAATTTTTTTGATAAGTGTTGAACATATGGCATAACTATGTAATTTGATTTATTTTTCTCGGTTTTTGTTTTGTTTATTGTGTTGTACATAATGTGAATTTTATCCTTCTGATTGGTTGGTTATATTAGAATTAGTTTATTCAATCGATATAGATTGGATTAACATGTTTGATATCTGGACTTTCATTCATAGTATTCTTTGAACTTTGAGGCAGATGTAACATTCCCAAAATTTCCCCAAATTTTTGTCTTTTTCAGTTGCTGATATCGTTGCATTATTATGATAACAATCATGTTTTCCAAGTATTTTATTATCATTTGGGAACGATATTCTGATTTTTCCATATTTCTGGGCTTCAATTTGATCTTTCAAATTTTGTAGAAATAATTCATATAGTGCAATTATTCCATAGTAGGTATAAACTGTGTTATCTTTTCTTTGAGTTAATGTTTCGCTTCTCAACGTTCAAATCAACATCAAATCAAAGACGTTTATTGAATCTATAGTAATTTACATTTCATGAAATTACACAAATAATTACAAATGGGAAGTTATAAGGTCTCGCGACCTTCTTCAATCCTAGATGTTTATACATAATATGAAAAAAAGAAAAACAAAAAAAAATTAATATTACTATTGGATACAATTGTTTTGTGTCTGTGGCCGACTTATTTATTACGTGCCTGTATGTATTGGGTTGACTCGATTATGTGTTATTACAAAGTTATAAGGGTTTCGAGATTTTCACTTTTTGTACCAATCATTGGAATATAAATCAGTCGAATGTAATTATTTCAATCGAACTTTTTTTATTGATTATAAAATATTATAGAAATTGGTGATTTCCATCATCAAATTTCTTATATCAAATTGTGCGAATTATTATTTTTTATGGGAATTGTACGCACTTCTTGAAATATTTCATGCATTGATGAAACTAAGGTTAATTTCAATGGTTTTTCTACTAACGTTCCGAAGAGAATGCTGAACAAGAATCATGCCTCTGATTATTGAAGGAATAAAAAAAATTTAACGGTTTATATTTATAGCAGAGCTTTAATTTCAATAGTGTTCATAAAGCTGAAATTTGAAAAGGAACAACAACATGAACAAACATATTTTCAAAACAAAAATCTAACTGAATAACTTTCGTCATATTTGAAAATATTTGTAACAGGAGCAAACATAAAATGGAACAGTTGTTGGTTATTTCCTTGAGAGGACACTCATTCGTCTCTTCTGGTATACGAATCATTGCACATACAAGAGAAACAAGATATTATTTCCTAAATTACAGAACAATTTTCATTATATACCTACATACATATTTTTCGCTCTTGTCTCCAAAACTCATCTCGTCGTCAAGAATTCAACGAAATAAATGGCTTTGCAGAATAACATATTTTACGTGGACAATTTATACAGTTTCAGCAATCGCTTTTGGATCCAAGCCAGCGTACACCTCTAATTTCAACAGATGTCGGCGGTAGAGTTCAGCGAAGTGTGAAAGGAAATATCCGATATATTATGTACCTAGAATCATCATATTCATGGTTGAGTTATCCGCATTGCGACCACCTTGAGCGCAGTATCTAATTCCTCAAATCTCAAAGCGTTTTATGTGTCAGAGAATGGAATCTATATTGGTTGAATACGTCAATCTCATAGAAACGTTGTGAGATACCTCTCATATAGAGGCGCGGGACAATGAAGAGTGATTATTGATAATAATGGGAATTTTAGTGATACTTCTTACATTCACTGAAAGAAATATATTATTCGAAATTCAAAAAATATTTTTTTGAATATACAACGGGTTGCTGAAGAGATTCTTCATAATATATACTTACAGAATACAGAATATTTGACATCAATCATCTACTTGAGGTATTTTTTTTTCTGAACTTTCAGTCAGAAGAAATATCAGTTCATTAATGTATATTATATGTACTATATTATTATATAGTATAATATAATATACATTATTATTATTATTATTATTACTACTACTATTATTATTATTATTATTATTATTATTATTATTATTATTATTATTATTATTATTATTATTATTATTATTAAGACTTTGAGTCTCATCTTTATGTTTTTTCTATCAAACCTGAATATTTGTGATTCAGAGGAAAATGTTTGTAAACTTTCGTCATTGCAAGGCTTTGCAGAGAAATCTAAGACACCCTTAAAAAAAAGACATCCAAATTATATATTTAATAGTGTTGATGTTTACTTGATGCAAGTCCATTATAATTGGATATAAACTTAAATTCAAACACTTGAACTTATGATTCACACTTAATTGACTACATAGCATGACGCGTTTCGTCGTTACAAACGACTTCTTCAGATGCTAACAGAATAATTCTTTCTTACAGAATAATTCTTTCTTAAAGAATTTCACTACAATTCTACACAGAATACACCCGAGGCTGTACATAAAGATGCAAAAAGTCACTAAGTCAGGAAATTCCTGCAAGGATAAAGTAACCGACAGATTGTTGAGTTGTTTAGGTTCAGCCGCGCAATTCAACTTTGAAACCAGTGCCGGAACTGAAAATATCTGGAGAGTAATGATAATAATAATAATGATAATTCTTATAATAATAATAATAATAATAATAATAATAATAATAATAATAATAATAATAATAATAATAATAATAATAATAATCATAATAATAGTGAATAATAGAGCACAGCGTCATTAAAAAGCATCTAACAAAAGAATTCACAGAAAGGTTAAAAGTTGTCTTGAAAACCAAGTTGAATACCAGACACGTAGTTTAGTTTATGAATACAAACGTCATCTCATCGCTCATTTATTTATTTGAAATCATCAGCTGGAGAAAGACAGACCTAGAAAGTCTTCAGGAGACGATCCGTACTGAACTGACCAGAAACTGCTTGCATCTCAAAAATTGCAGTATAGAAATGTTTACTTTACCGATAGATGATAGTACGGGTGTGATTGATATAGGTAACCTCCACAACACACAGATTACGAATCTCCGAACATATTTTCACGACCACGGTCGGTACTCAAGCCTACATAAAGCTGTCTGTGAAGCAGATACAGAGTACACATCGCTGAATCTACACAGTCTACTTCCACAGCAAAATGAATGCATTCAAACTGAAGAGGAAAAAACAAACCTGTGGAAAAGCAGGGTTCTGCATGGAAGGCATACTCGGGACCTTGAAAGGCCAGATGTCGATAAAACGGAGTGCAGTTTCCAGAAACTGCAGAATTCATGCGAGCTATTCAGGATCAGGTGATTGATAGCTACATTATGAACAACTTCAAGAAATACGTTTTAAAATACACAGCTTTAAATGACGACAAATACAGAAAAAGTCGGGAAAAGACTGAAAACATTCTACACATCACTTGAGGCTGAACATCTCTTGCTCATAACGACTACACTCATAGGCACAACCAAGTAGCTTATAGAGTAAATCAAGCCCTAGCGGTGAAGACTAGACTGTTGACAACAGATATAACACCTTACTATAAATACAAACCACAGCCGGTGTTAGAAAACAGCAATTATAAAATATATTATAATCGAACTCTCATTACAGACAGCACGTTACGCAATAATGGACCAGACATAGTGCTTTTTGACGAACTCACCAAGAACGCAGCACCTTACGCAGCTGAACTTAGACCCGACGCTGTATATGAAGTTGCAAAAAGCTGTGGCACTGAACATATGCACTTAAGTAACATAAACTTATAACTAACCGACAGATTGTTGAGTAGCTTAGGTTCAGACCCGCCATTCAACTTTGAAACCAATGTCGGAGCTGAGAATAATTGGAGAATAACAACAATAATAATAATAATAAGTTAATTGTAAATGCCTAAACATATAGAATTACTAATGGCAATTACTTAAATATCATTTAGTATTTAAAATAATATGTCTTTGAACCAACGGCATTATAAAACTACAATACATATCTCTGAAATAGAAAAAAGGCGTTGCGAATTCGAAAACGCGTGGAAGCTGGTTTTTGTAAATATATTCTATAATGTTTGCAGCAGTGTCAGAAAGTGTTGTTTCAAAAAGAATTCATGAATTATTTCCGTATAACTGATAACGTGAAATTGATTTCAACTATAATATATGTGAATTTACATCTATAAAAATGTAGCGTGAATCTTATGACGCTGTTCAGTTATTATCTCTTTTTTTTTCGAGTTAAAATTCATAACCTTTGACAGTTTTCATTTTGTTGTATGGGTTTGAATAGGTCTGCGTTAATTTCAGTGATTTTCTGTGTTAGTCACTTCAGAATGTTATTTTAGAAGGTCAATGTAGTAAAAGAGATAGAAGCATTTGAACTTACAACTAGATGAAACGAATTGTTGCAATAGTAATTTTCCTCGCCTCATAAAATTACGCGAGATTGAATTTTCGATCATGTGAAAATTATTTGTGCTTCTTTTTTGGAACATTATTTATCCAGGTGGTTCGAGGACTTACACTTTCAGTCCTCATTGTGGCAAAAGATATCTTCACTCAGAGAACAGCACAGCCTGACCTCAGAAATTTCGTAGAGTGATGCAGATCAATCTGGAACTCCTTCTTATATGTTCATGGCGCACTTCGTCTCTGAGAATAAAACCTTCCACCTAGAGCAATATGTTTTGTTTGTAGTTTCACTCTAAGGGATCGGACTGGCCTCACAGTCGTAGAAGCAAATTCATCTTTTAGAGGATTTATAAATTTTTCTCTTGATTTTTATTTAACATCACAGAGGACAGAAATAACAGACCTTGGCATTCGAAGATTTCTACCTGCTGGGGAAATGTTTCGTTAAAATGAATCGTCAAAGCTGGAGATCATATATAATCGTCTTTGTTCTACTGATGTGAAGTCGTTTCGCTTCTAGATCCCTTCTCCTTTGTTAATGTTCTCCTGAATTACGTGGGAGATATTCGACATCAGAGCTGCCTATCAGCATGGGAGAGAACTCATAGTTCTGGTTTTTTTTTTCGTGGTAGGGTAGTTTATAACCGCATTGGAAGTGGTACTCCAAGATTACGTCGAATCTCTTCGAGACAACCGTACTACATAATTCTACACTGAAAATAAATGTCTCCATACGTAATTTTGTTGGACATTGCATTCGGGAACACCGTGAGCTTCTTAAACTTGTCATTCGATCTAGGCATAAGGTGGGAATATTTAAAGGCCATTACCAGGTTTTCTCCGATTTTACGAGCGTCTTCGATCACTCATCTGATAGTATGAATGGTATATCTGGTTCTCTCTAACGTCGTGAAACCAAATTGAATTCACGTTGCTTTGTTTAGACTTGATATTCGTTCTCTCGAGACACTCCAGATTTTTGGGTTGAGTGACATCCACCTTCCTTCCAGGGAACTTCCGCAGTTTTCGAACTGCTACTTCAATAATAAGATTATGATTTCTTCAAGAACAAACGATCAAGAAAAAAGATGAAAGTATTCACATCATTCAGTTTCTGTAATAAAATTCAATCGAAAATTGAAAACACCCGTTTTACTGTAGATTTCTACTTTGTGTTGTTGAATGAATTCCTTCGATTGCATTTCGTGAAGTGTATGAATAATTACCCCAACCATTCCATTTAAATAATTTGAGCGGTTTTGAATTTCTCAAATTTTCATTCCATTTTGTGTAGGTAAGTCATGTGTGCAGATATAATTAATTTTTAATTATTGTACACTCTTTCACTTTCTAATTTAATGGAGGATCAATTTTATTTTCAATCCAATATGTTCCAAAAATTTTCATTTGAATTTGAAATAATTAATAACCGAATTCTTTCCGCCCGTACCTCATTGATTCCATAGCTTGAATATTTCAAACTCTCAGGCTTTACCTGCCAAAAACGAATAAATTTGTTCAACTGAATTCGAGCAATATCTTATTCAATGGGGTATTATAATGATTATCGTGTTCAGTATTGAAATCGAAATTAAAGCTGGAAATTAAAACGGAATTGAAATGTCACCAATTATAATCACTTAATTTCCGTCGATATACAGCAATTTAGAATTCAAAACCAATTCAGAATAAGAGAAACACCCAGTGTTTATTGATCGCTTTGAATTCATGAAAATCAGATTCGTAGCAATTCCTAAATTACATGAATGCTTATATTCGAAGAGCTTTTTCGATTTAATTGATTCCTGTGTTTTTTTAAAAGTGTTCACAATTTTCTCCGGCCTCTCATTTGTCCATTTCATCCTCCTCATTGCGTAATCGAAGGAAGGTTGGAGGACATTCAAATTGAGAAGAATATTCTGGTGTCACTGGAGAACCGACGAGTGACCTTCAATATCAATCTCATGCACATTATATGAGATATCGTTTTATTTCATTTTTATTTCAATGTACCTCTGCGATCTCTTCACCATTACTTGCCACTTTTGGCATGGCATTTATAAGAACGAAATGGTGTTTAATCAGCTATTCATAGATCTAAGAATTGTAAAAATCCATAAAATTTGTTTAATATTTCATTAATAAAGAAGAAAGAAATGCAGAGCAATATTAAAGCTCAATTTCTCAGAATTTCCAAGTTTTTTTTGAAGGTTCTTTAATTGATTTGAAGAGTAAAGAAAGTTTTTTGAACCAATTTTGTTCCTTGGATAACTAACGTGTTTTCCGTCTGTTATAAACAGGAATATTTGGACCTCATTTTTCATTATTCTTTTCAATACAATTCATGTATTTTTTTATGTTTCCTTTTTTTACTGCTTTCAAATGATGTGATTTCTGAAGGCTCTCCAGAGAAAAGTTGGTTTCAATGATAGTTCGTTTCTGCATTCGTCCCGAATATCTCCCCACTGACTCGTTTGTTCAGGTTTCTGAGCACTATGTAGTTGCAGGAGATTTAATCTTCAGAATAAGACGCATACGTAGCAATTTGTTGCCCCATTAATAGATTTTTGCCATGATAATTACACATCATCTTTCGTGAATGTAATCATTGAAAATACTGTATTCTCCTCCAAATGCGGTTACTTTATATATAATAATAATACCGCGTTTTGCTGAGGGTGTGAATAATATTTGCAAGAGATTGTTCCATCCCCTTTTAGATAATAATAATAATAATAATAATATTTATTGCATAATAATATTGCAATTACACAAATGGTAAGAGTTTGGCAAGCCATTCTTCCATTCCACCAAATAACTATTTCACATATGTTGCTCAATGCAGTATATGCAATTTAGCTCCAAACTTTCAGTAGTACTTAATCACTAAAAATACTAACTAATATATCGAAAGAAACAGAATATTTATATATATATATATATATATATATATATATATATATATATATATATATATATATATAAAACTCAAATTGACACAAAAATTAAAAAACTGAAAGAAATACAAAAAATTAATATGCTAAATACTGTTACCAAAAATGAATTCTCTCAATTTCTTTTTCAAAATCCCAACAGAAAAATTATTACTAACCAGAGAAATGTACTTATTGAGCAAACTTTGAGCCACATACTCAAAACAACCCTCATACTTAACTGTTTTGTGGACAGGTATACTATACTGATACTTATTTCTGATTTTCAAACCATGTGCTGTGCTCCTCAATACCAATTTACTGCACATATATTGCGGACAGTGTTGATATACAAGTTTGTATAAAAAAACAACATATAGATATTCTGCCCTTTCCTCAAAACTCAACTCTTTCAATCTCCTTCTAAAAGGTGTAACATGATCTCTGTAGAAAGAGCAACACACAAATCTTATGCATATAAGCAAATATATCTATATTTGAATTTTGAGCCAATTGCCTTTGTCTTTCTTGCTCATAAAGTTATAATAAACCGCACAGCAAAAGTCGAAAATTGGATATATAAGCGATTTGACAAGTTGCAATTTGATACCCTCATCCAGCTCATACTTATGCACTTGTAAACCCTTCAGCCTCATAAAACAGTTCTGTTTAATGGATACACAATGTTTCCGGAAATTCAGTTCACTATCAAACCACACACCAAGATTCTTCACTTCAGTAACCCACGGTACACATTCACCACCGATCCTCACATGGCAGATGTCCGTATAGCTTATTGCAGAACATGCTCCACTGTGTATAAGAAGCGCCTTTGACTTTTTAGCGTTGAATTTCAAAGTATTTTTACCACACCATGTTGTCAAACTCTTCAATTCAGAATTTATTATTCTGATCGTTTCTGCAAAATCATCAGGTTTGGAAGTTGAAAACACCTGCAAATCATAGATATGTGATATATATGACCGCTCTTGTACCGAAAAACCTGATCGAGTAATTTCGATGACTCACAAACATAATTGAGCTCACTTTGGTGCACATACATGTACGGCGAAAAAATTATTGTTTCGAATATTTCCTTATTTTTTAATTCAACAAGAACATGGAAATATTCATGTATCCATGTTTCGTCCAAACAATCGTTAAACATTACTTAAGTGATCACATAGTTACGCTCATGGTGGATTGTGGGAATCTGTTCGAGAAACCTGTTAGGTTTTCTATATTTATGTGAGCTCTAATGTTTGTTTCGGCGAAATGAATAATTCAATTATTCCTAAATAGTGGACTGTAATAATGTGAAAATTGGTGTACAATACTCACCTCAAAAAATGTAGATTTTCTGTTACTGTTGAGGCTGCTACTGTGATGAACTTTGCCTAACTTTGTCTTTCATTGATGAGACCACAAATCAATTTTTTAAATAGAAAGCTTTGTAGCTTAACAATTATACAAATAAAAGGCCAGATCAATGAATATAATGTATGCAAAAAAATTTTGTTTTTGTATGAAATTAAGCAGTCAGTTGTGGCAGAATGCTTATAAATCCAAGATATGATCACTAAAGGGATCAAGAAAAACGTTTCAATAGTTTCAGTTGATTTATTAGATTCTCCTCGGATTTCTCTTTTTCGATAAAACTCCTTTTACGCATCAACACTGACTGAAGCGTCAACGACAATCATTTCTGAAATTCATTGAGGAAAGTTCATGGTTCAGCATCCTGATATTATTTTCTAAACCCTACTTTAGTCTCTGGGTTTTTTTCTAGCATACAAAAAATTCCTACTACCAGCTCGAGATTTTTTTCTGTGTTTTTGTTGTAATTGATGAAGTTTCTAATTTCACTGTAAGTTAAACTCTAAACAAAATGACACAGCAAAATTTTAAAGGAGCTAATTGATAGATGGCTGTTGAGAAAACCTATAGAGCATTAGAAATCCTTGAGAGGAAATTAAAAAATTAACTGACAGGTCATGCCGTCTAAGACTAGATGAAGCGAAACAACAGGCAACTCTTTCTGAACTGTTGACAAAGAAAGTAGGGATAAATTCAGTTTCAAACATATTTTTCATTTGCTTCGAGCTACTCACCAAATTTACTATTGTCATGAAAGAGTGGTATTGGGGGTGTGAGATAATGAAGATCAGTGTTCCACAGGTCTCAGTGTTGGGCCTTCTGCTTCTACTGGTCTTCATGAACGATTTACTGAACGATGAATCTGATTACTTGCGTGTTGCGTAGGCACAATTGTTTGCTGATGACACAAACTTGTCTGTGTCTAATAATGACATGTGTTGCTTAGCGAAGTTGGGTGATAAGATGGATTCTAGTGTAGCAGAATAATTCTCTGGGAATGAACTGATATTGTATGTGGACAAAACGGCCGCACTTTTATTATGTAACATGGAAGGCACGTGTGAGTCAATTGTTCAACAAGCCCATGCAGACTATATTTGTCATCCGCAATTGAATTGGCTCTATGTCGCTTCATGCTTTGAAAACATTGTTCTCAGCGTTAATTAAGTCATACATTTTTTGGCTTACTGCTATGGGGTGTTCTTCTGGAGTATTTTTTGTATCTCAGAGAAGTTGTATCAGATTATTAGAGAATCTAGACTGTCGTTTCTGCTGCAGAAATGCATTTTCACAGCAAAAATTTTGACTTCACCTCGTCTTTATGCAGACTGCCTAATTCGTAACCGTCATGAACTGGAAAAAACAATAATGTTGAATCAAATTCAGATTTTCACATAAATGATGGCATGAGCAATAAGCGAGATCTACATCTTGCTTATTGCTCATGTGCTGGTGCTATTCTGCTGGCGCAGAATACTCAGAATTGTTTTTTTTGCATTATGTAACAAGTGAGAAACTCGGATCCAGCCAAATTTAAGATACATATCAAAGGGCTTTTACTGCGAAAGAGATACTACCATTTTTGTCATGAATTTTCAACAGATTTTTTATGGCATATTAGCTACCTATTTCATTTTGACTTCTATCCTCTTCGTTTTTTCTATTTCGGTTATATTTGTGTATTTCCTAATGATATAATAATTGGAAATGCATCAATGAATATTTATCTATTTACCTATCTATCTATTTATCTTCAGAATAGTTTAACCAACCATTTCGAAAAAGTAACGATTCAACTATTTTTATTTCACCAAATTGAAGCCTATGGTTTGGAGAATCAAACAAAAAATTCATCAATTTATAATTACCATCAATTATTCAACATTATGAAATCATGAGGTAGCGGTTAGAATATGTGAAAATTCAATTTGACCATTGTGTACTTTCTGAACGAAGTACACGGCGCTACCATACTGTGGAGGTTTACAATTTTGCGGCTTCTATTGAAACTCATTCAATGAAATAATTCCAACAATGGATTTATATTCCGTCGGATTATATAATCAGATTAAGCGGTACTTTGACTCTTCTGCTGTAACAGACAGTTGATATTTTATTTATGCAGTGATGAGGGAAAACGCATTGAATGAGAAAATCAACAAAATTCGGCTTTTTACTTCATTAGAATCTTCAAGCGAATTATGGAAAAATATCTAGTGAATGAATAACGCCACTGAAATGGAATAACGATTCGACAAAAAATAAATTGAAAGTTTGAAGGCGTTTCTTCCTCGGCCCTTGTGGCAAGTGTTTCAATTTACATTGAATTTGTGGAAACAATAAACTCTGGTTAAATTCTTTCAGACCAAGAGCTAGTGAACCCTACGAGTAATGGTTAGGTAAATGTCTGGGAGGTTAAAAACGCTTATAGTGGTGATTAAACTTCATTATCTGGAAATTTCTTCTTCACTAATGAAGCGTATACATGATGATGAAGAAATTTATAACGACATATCTCATGATGATGAAGATTAATGCGAAAGCTCATGTATAGTTCCTCTTTCATTAAAAACATTATTTTGCCCATAATTCCTATTTCTACATTATGTAATTTGAGTTTCTCTGCTATGCCTCTTACTCGAATTCTCATAACATCTTTCCTCTCATATGTCAAGGACTTAAGCTAGCCAGAACCGCCTCTCATTGTACCTGCTCCTTTGTTAAGCCCAGACATACACATCATTAAATTTCAACTTTACAGAATAAATTATTTTTCAATCGATATACTACATAAATTTCAATTTACCTATCAGGTACTTGAGCTCATCGAAAACGACTGTCAATTTTTCTTCAACTTCTCAACGAATGAACATAAAAATTTAAAGCTTACAGGAACAAGTTTTTTGTTTATTTTATCTACACTCTCACAAATATAGTACTTTGTATGTTTGTATTAGAGTAATTGTGTTCTTAAAATATATTTTCATTGTGAAGTATCCTTCAAAAAAGACAAAATTCTGATAATGTCTTGATCGGTAGATTATGAGGCGTCTGGAAAGATGGATCAGTGGGTCACCCGTACTGTAATGGATCATTGTAAGAGTACATGAGTATGCAAATGAGCACTCATTTCGGTCTCCTGAGTTGGTCAAAAACATGTTGCTACTTAAAGACTTGCATACTTAATTATTGGTTCATTTTTATATATAAATACATTGAAGTATGTGAATCAGATCTCGACGTATTTGCAATATATTATTGCAGTTTCTGCCATTCTGTATGCATTTATGCAGTTATCGTAGTATTGTTTCTGGTTGTGTTTTCACACTATCGCAAATATTGAGAACTATTTTAGGAAGAAAATCTACTTTTTTATTCCAGAATTATATTCATATAATTTTGGATTTATATTTGTCCATACAAAAAACCATCAGGTGGATGTTGTTTTGGTGAATATCCGATGCAATTGCACAAACAATACCATTGTTCATTAATCACAAAGGCAGACAAAAACCTAGTGTATTACAGTGTATCATCAAGGACTCATCAATGAACATCTTCTGATTTTCATGTCATGTTTTGAAAGAACTGAATAAAACTTTGGAGCCTAGAGAAAACTTCATTAAAACAATTTAACTGTATAAAAATATGGGACTACCACAATTATACAAAACAATTATCGAATCATTTGAAAAAATTATTCGAATCATTCGGAAATTCTGCGTCTTTGTAAATAACAAAGCGGACCTGTAAAGAAATAAACCAACACGTGCTGAAGACAAGTGTAGTATTTGACGAAACATTGTTAATATTTTGTCAGCATAGTTTTTTTTATGCTCAAATAGGTCTTGACATAACAATTATGAAATCCGATCAATACAGATAATGAAGACAAAAATAAAAAGTAACAAGACGCATGATCATAAAATCAATTGACGATGATAGAGAATACTCGTAGAAACTTAAATTCAAACATTTGAACTCATGATTTACACTTTATTGACTACATAGCATGACGCGTTTCGTCGTTGAAAACGACTTCTTCAGATGCTTTCAGAATAAATCTAAACTCTCAAATTGTAAATGATGTAATCTAAATGATAATTCAGAATGGATTACTTTGAGATATAAATTCGAAATATCTCTCTGATTGTACTGGATTTTGCAGTCTTCTTCGATCCACGCTTTCATTCCTTGTATGACCGCTCTACTTGCAGAACGGCTGGTGTTATCTGTCCTTAATTTGATGTATTTGGGGAACACTTCTTTCTTCAGACATGTTGTTAAAAACCATATATTCTGCGTGTTGACAGCACTTTTGAGTAACAGCTTGAAGTACCATCGTGCCAAAGAGCCGTTATCAGCTTCTTCTAAATATTTAATAGTGTTGGCGTTTACTTGATGTTAATCCATTATAATTGAATATAAACTTAAATTCAAACACTTGAACTTATGATTTACACTTTATTGACTACATAGCATGAAGCGTTTTGTCATTACAAACGACTTCTTCAGATACTAACAGAATAATTCTTTCTTACAGAATAATTCTTTCTCACAGAATAATTATTTAAGCATCTGAAGAAGTCGTTTGTAACGACGAAACGCGTCATGCCATGTAGTCAATAAAGTATAAATAATAAGTTCAAGTGTTTGAATTTGAGTTTATATTCAATTCTAATGGATTTACATCAAATAAACATCAACATTATTGAAGATGATAGAGAAATTAAATAAGAAACAATACGGATCGAAATAATATTCCGAAAGCAGAAGGCACAGAAGGCAAATTCTAATGAAGAGAAAAATTGGAGTATCAAGCAATATAATCAATTCTAGGAACGAATAATATGATATTGATAATTTATTCATTTCAGAATATACATTGATGAATAAATATAAATTATCTACAAGTAACACCATCATTAATCACTAAGTTTTAGGTTCCTATCTCCTTCAGAGAAATATTTTAAACAAATATATTTATACATGTTGAAATAATTTGCATACGTCTCGCTAGTTGGTTGACAAGCTGAGTTATATGTTTGACAAATGAAACTTTCCAACTAAAATACTCTAAGTTAGTCAATTGTTAGTTCAATAAACAGTTTGTCCTATTCGTGTAAAACACATAGGGGCTTTCAACAGTTCCAACAACCATAGAGGACGCAATTCTGTGATACCAGAGAAATTAGTGATAACAGAAAAACTCAGCAATGAAGCCAATGAGCTTCATTGCATTTTCTGTGAATAATATCGATGACTTGGTTTCAGAAACATCAATATTAACGACTTTTTTGTTTTCAAATTCTTAATTTTAGCCGCAGTGTAAGAATATGAAAAGCTCAAATAATACCTCGACTTAGAATACGGGTCAGAATACACGAATTAGGTACACATTATTTCATCAAATATACGCATCATCACTTCAGTAATTACTTCAAATAACGTATGACATACGGAAACGAGAAACGAATGAAACGGATATCACCATTTATGACACGTCTAATTAAATGGAAAATAATTCGGATATAGCAAATATTTCAGCAAGAAAGCAGTCTGAATTTCATAACTAAATGCGTTATTCAATTCTTTGAGAGTTGTTGAATTGAATATGAGATTATTACCCAATTTTTCAGAAATATACTTGCATTGTTTCGGTATCAATTTTGATGAATATATCAAAATTATTAATGACTTCTCTTCAAACGTACCTATTCCTCTGATAGTATCCATTTTCTGAATAATTAACAGACAAAATACAGTATTTCGAGATCATCTCAATGTCATCTGAATGTAAGGTTCATCATTGAAACACACTACCGAAAATTGCATGACCAATCGGAGATTTTTCTCACGATTTATAACGTTATTATTTTGTTGAGTGTCATATCTTCTCGTCAGAGTTTAGATTTATGAGGATAGGGGTATTCTTTCGTCGTACTGTTAAGTAGGTCTGATTGTAATGTTGTGTTGTTTGTAAGACGATGGAAGCTGACCCGACTGAAAAAAAAGTTGGCTGGTATTTTTATCGGAAAAATGATCAGATATTAATTATCATCAAGATAGGAGAGGTGTTGAGAACTTCATCAAATTAGATACTTTTTCTTTCATGGAAATTTGCTTTGTCGAAAAGAATGAGTATCCAGTATTGGGATCATTTGATGGTCGTTGAATTCTTCTGGCATTTGTTCGTCATTTGGAAATTATGAACAGAAGAAGTACATTTCAGGGGATCAAAGCATGTGTTCTTGATACACAGTAAACCGCACACTACATCTTCGCGTAAGTCCAGGTATTTTCAGTTTAGTTTTGATTATTTGTTTCATGAAGGCTTTTGTTTCAGGGTTTTCTTTTTCGTTTTCATTTTCACATTTCCTTTTGGAATTCTCCGTTTTGTTTTTGAGTACTGGAATCATTGAGAATCACTATTTGGAGAACGTTTGGTAGAAGAACTTTGAGTCTAAACCTGGAATATTGAGTACGCTTGGTGTGGTGAGAGTTTTCCAGTACATTGTTTGCAGAGACTAGAATCATAAATGAGATTGTGGATTGAATCCACAATTGAGTTCCAATTGAGATTGAATTCCCTGAATTACGGGAATTAACGCGAGCGTACTACTAATGCCACCTATTGACATTTAAAAACATCGTTCGATGATATTTATCAAATAGACATTGCAATTTAGTAGATACCTACGGGTATAGAAGATATTTAGAATTTCGATGCTTGGTGTATCTATAATCTGAGAGGTGTTTTCTACTGATTCCCATAGATGGGTTTGTGGAGTATTCATAACTCTACAGTCTTCCACTTGGAGTCACAAGAAGATGCTTGGGGTTTGAAATCGTTGACTCACTTCGATGGACGTGGTGCGACTGACGAGTTTCTTCATCACTTCCATCAGGTGTGGCATCGATTTCAAAAGTTTTATAACATTTATCCCTTGAAGAATAATGGCGGCATCACATCGTAAACGTTCGCATATCTAGTTCTACTATAACATTCTCTTGATTAATTTGAATTTTTCGAATGAAAGTTGTAGTGTTCATTTTCATATATATATACATATATATATATATATATATATATATATATATATATATATATATATATATATATATATATATATATATATATATATATATATATATATATATATATATATATATATATATATATATATATATATATATATATATATATATATATATATATATATATATATATATATATATATATATATATATATATATTCACATCATAATTCATTGAACCAAGTGGATATTTGTATCGAGAAACTTAAAACCTCTGGCGCCTGGCATTAAATTATTCTTACTTAATTAATCCACCCCATCTTCACTGTAGCTAACTGTGGTGTGGTACAATACATCAACTTTCAGTTCTCGCTTAGTAGTCACTTAGGTTTTAAACCAGAGGTTAATCGCAGGTATACATCTTGTGTGTATGAGATCGGAGATGTATACAAATCTATAACTAGATAGCTAAAGTAGGTTATAGATTCTCTGATTGTGTTTTCATGCTCTAATCCAGAAAGTTTGAATGGTTAATACAATCAGTGAATGTTTTGTTCATTCGATGAGTTTGAAGTGGCCAAAATTGAAATTTTTGACAAAAATTATTTCGTTAATTGAGAATATTGATATGTGTTTTCAAATTTTTTATTGGGTCGATGTTATATCATGAGATTAATATTGTGGTGTTTTAGTTTGAGAAATTATTTCTGATAAATCATCTCTAAATCATCTCCAATTGAACTTTGTTGGTTCATATATTCTTTATATATTGTATTTTTCCTACATTATTCATCCTTTTCAGTTGCTAAAATTTCCGCTTTCTCGTTTTGAAGTTCATGTTTTTCGGTTATTTTCTCTTTGTTTGAGGTAGTTTATGGGCCTCTATTTGTGAGCTTTAATTCGTTTTTGTATATTAATTGCTTTCACTGCAATTAATAGATGAAATACGAGTATCATAAATGGTATGAGTTTCTTTGATGTGATAGTGTTGGTACGCACTTTTTATAGAGATCTTCAAATTGATTTTGTGCGGTGCGTGCTATCACTGAATTATAAAGTTTCGATATTTATGCAATATTTGTGCTAAAAGTTGAAATTAAACATCAATGCACGAAATTATTCTCATCAATCATTCATTGTTGATTATTGGAAATTGTTGAAATATTTGAGGATTATACTATTCGTAATTTTCTTCTAATTATTTGAACAATTATTTCTATCAGAATTATTTCAAGTAGAAAGACACATTTTGAAATGTTTCATATTTTCGACAAAGGGGCATAAGTTTGAAGGATCTGTCCACGTATTTATTTTTTAAATTTTCTTGAGAATATTCATGGTTAGTTTCGTAAATAATTGTTCTATGAACGTTGTAGTGTTTTTTATAATAATTTTTTGATATTATGTTTTTTTGTCGTAAAATTTTCATGACTAAGAAGTTTTTTTTATCGATTTGCTACTATCTCATATTAAGATATGAGAAAGTTTGATGCTTGGTGTGTCTGTAGTCTGAGAGATGTATTCTACTGATTCCTATAGATGTACTACTTTACGGTATTCCACTTGGAGTCATAAGAAGATGCTTGGGGATTGAAATCGTTGCCTGACTTCGATGGACATAGTGTGACTGACGAGCTCCTTGCAGAACGCAACATATGTCAAACACTTCCATCAGGTGTGGCATCGATTTCAATAGTGCTCTAACATATATCCCTTGAAGGATAATCGAGACATCACGTCGTACACGTTTACATATACTCTATATGTACTTTATATTACTCTACTATAACATTTTTTTGGTTAATTTTAATTTTTACAATGAATGTTCTTGTGTTCTTTTTCTTATATACATATATGTATATAAGAATTTATATATATATATATATATATATATATATATATATATATATATAAATTAAATATCCGTGGAATAGAAGTCAGGTGGTGTCAGATAAGAAGGCTCTTTTTTCTTTAATTCGAGCTTTCAAAACTATATTCTTCCTTCATTAGGAGTGCTACAACGTAATTTTATAACCGAAAGGGTGAATCAAACAACAAACATGTTAACAACCTTCTATTCTAAAAGGTTGTTCAATAAAATAAAAGAAATTTGTACCAGACCGCATGGTTTAGCTCCAATTGATAACCCACCGAGCAGGTTATGTCTGATTTTTAGAAAACATTGACAATGACATTATTAAAAGTCAGGTTCGACAGAACGACAGCAAAATACCAAGGAACTAAACACATCAGAGCTACAGTATTGAATAGGTGTTGGTTGAAATTCAAAATTTGGGTTCAATTTCAAACCTCAGAACATTCCGAAGTGTGCTTAGCTGGAGTTTACGGAATGTTCTGAGGATTGAAATTGTACCCAAATTTTAAATTGTAACCAACATTTATTCAATACCGTAGCTCTGATGTGTTTAGTTCCTTTGTATTCTGCGGTCGTTCTGTAGAACCTGAATTTTAATAATGTCATTGTCAATATTTTGAAAAAATCAGACATAACCTGCGTGGTGGGTTATCAATTGGAGCTAAACCATGTGGTCTGGTACAAATATCTTTATTTTATTGAACAACCTTTCAGAATAAACCTCAATTTCGTTAACTTACGAAATAGGTGTTTCAAAACCCTTTCGTTGTTTGATCCAACATTTTGATTGTAATATTATGTTGTAGCACTCTTGATGAAGGAACAATTTAGTTATGAAAGCTCGAGTTAAGGAAAAAGGAGTCTTCTTATTTGACACCACCTGACTGCTATCCCAGGAATATCTAATTTATGTCTCAACTAGTCAGTCGCGACTGACGAATGAGACTCATGTATGTTTCATATATATTGCGATACATATAGAAATTGATTTCACATTTGTCAATATTGTTTTATGAGATGATACATGTGGAAAACGAAAACATGGAAGTCAAACTCTCAGAATAGCCCTTGAGACACCTTCTAAAAATCCATACATTTTCATTTAAATCATAATTCAATGTTTATGATAGAACTGAAATTCGCCTGAATAAATTACACAAAATGAGAAGATAGGAGCGAAACTAATTTTTCATTTGAAACAAAAATATTGGCCCTAAAACAACAACCGCAAATAATTCTAAAAAAACATTTGCTGAAGAATATATCTATCGGTAAGCAAAAATGAAACGATTTTTCAGCTATATATGGGTTGGGATGAAGACAAAGTTATTTTAAAGAGAAACACAAACAGATTCGAACTTTAAGTGGCAGAAGTGATCCCACCCGATCAACGCATTGGTTAGAATAGGGAAAAACAAACAGAATAAAGCCGAGAGAAAGCACCATTTTATCTTTACGAGTATCTTTCCATACTGACTTTTTTACTACCCTAAAATTCAATTTCGAAGGTATTGCTTAATTTTATAACATCACAGAATGGTGTTCTACATTTTTCTCGATAAAGGGGAATAAATATATCTTGTTGTTAGGATCTATATCCTTTATGTTTCATTAACGATCACTAAAAAATATTCATTTGTTCGTTAAAAACACCATAAAAGCATCACATTTTTTACTATCATTCACGCCAAACATTCTCCCATTTGTTCCGGTGAAAAAAGTTAACAGGCGTTTTTAAAGCGATTTTTTCTAAATGTTATAGCTTTTTCATACCAGTTTGCTCGTTTTGATATACTTCTTTTATTTTTATGAATAATCATATTTAAAGACAATACTCAATATATTTGATAATCCATATCGCGTTCGCTAAATTGATACCTCTCCATTCACTGCATATTTCAACTGAAAAGTAACGAATATGCACTTCATTTCAAATATTTTGAAAAACTGTCGAAGGTGACTCAATCTCCATTTGAGCTTAAAGTTTTCTACAAGACAACCTGAAAATGAGCGATGAAGCTTGGGACCATTCTTATACTACACACAAACCTCTGAGTTGTTAAATGAAATCTCAACGTATAATATAATATACAATATGAAGCCTCAACGTACTCTCACTGATCTTGTCACGAGAAAGCGATCTACAATGCTCGAGAGAGTTTATGCCGCTTCTTCTGTAGAAGGAGAGCGGACATGATTAGTTCCCGAATGAAACATTCATTTCATTTGAAAAACTCACCATTTTGACGATAAAACCTAAAAGCGTTTGAGGAATCATCAAATACATGATCGTTCAGATGTATATCACTGAAGATTTCTAATAAGAATGAAACAACTATATGGTCTTTACATTCATCAAGTCCGTAGAATTTTCGAAATACACTCAATAGTATCTCTCGAAAATGATAGGTTGTGTTTTCGTTGACAACATTGATGTATGCAGTTCCTTGAGAAATTTATGTGAGATATTCCGATATAACGATATATATATATATATATATATATATATATATATATATATATATATATATATATATATATATATATATATATATATATATATATATATATATATATATATATATCTCTCAGGGAGCTGTCTACACAATTGTTGTTGCCTACACAACGAACCTATCACCTTCGAGAGTGAATATTAAGTGCACTTCGAAAAAATCATCGATCTTGTGTAGACAGCTCCCTGAGAGTTTCATTTGAAATATTTCGATATTTCCATTGAGAGTCTCAGTATTTACTAGTATAAACGATTCGTGAATCTTGAAACAAGCTATCTTTTTGACCGCTGCGGCGTGATCTGGAGCGATTAGGCATGGGACCATTCTTACACATTGCAGACAGATGTCTGTTGTGTTCGAATGAAATGTCCACCAAGTCTCATGTACTTACACTAATGTTGTCATGAGTAGCGTTCATCCAGAACGTTAGGTAGAGTTTATTCGTCATTTCTTCGATAGAGGGAGCTCACATGAATTCTCACAAAGTGTTGTTCCCCTCATTCGGATCTAGGGCCTGTGGGCGTTTTGAAACTAATCCATTCATGATTGATTGACTGAATATGGACTGATGATTCATAATAATGATGTAATAATTGTATCCTATTATCATTCAACAAGATCGGTGACTTTTTCGAAGCGCACTTTCGGGCTCGAAAGTGATATGTTCGTTCTCGTTGAAAACATTTGTGTGGGAAGCTCCCTGAGAGTTTTATTTGAAATATGTTGATAAAGAGTCTCAGTATTTACTTATATGAATGATTCGTGAGTCTTGAAACTATAAAAAAATATCAATATATATATATATATATATATATATATATATATATATATATATATTTAATCTCAATTGTAATCAATCATCTAGCTCAAGATTCAAAATATTATCAGTAGTTCACGTTGCGCTATAGAAAAGCAGTAATCAACATCACAAAATTGAATCTCAGCAATATTCAGATTATATTCGTCAAAAGCACACCCGACTGTGAATAATGTTCTGATCCTGTTTTGATATAAACACATAATTGAGTTCATTTACGCCGTTCTGTGAGCATGGGTATATTTTGTTTATTTCCCATGACATATCGCGATGAAGAAAATGTTTGTATTTGACGGTTAATATAAGTTAGATGGAAGGCAACGCACAAAGGTTACCAGTACATACAATGCATGTAATTCACAAGGTATAACATTTATATTCATATAAAACATATGTTTAAATCTGATTGAATCTTCTGATTAATGGTCGTAGTTTGATATCCAATTTTACAGAAGATTGACTGCTGATGAAGAAAACTTTCTCATTTTCTTTCCGTTGAATGTTGAAACTTCGTCGAACATCAACTTGTTTAAGTAACGGACAAAGCTTCTAAAGGAAATGATTGCCACATCATAAACTCATCTTCTTTAAAACGTACGTAAATTCAGATTTCAACTAAAGTGTAGTTGCTTCCTCCAACCACTACTGAAGTAAAACTAGATAAGATTGAAATTTCATACATTATGAGAACCCTTTTTTTTCAATCTCTTACATTATAGAGAACACCCTTTTTTCATATCTATTTTTTTATTTTGGCACTTAAGTTTCTTTGTATCAGTACATTTTTATGCACAATAATGGAATTGCACTCACAGAATAATAGATGTGGTGATACAAAGCAATATCTTTACTTTCTAAGTTTATTTTTCAATATAATACTATTCATTATCACAAAGTAACGGACGATTCTATCCGATATTCGAAATCCCATTAGTATAAAAATAACAAGTTTCACGATTCAAATGAAAAAAAAGCCCTTGTACTAACCTCACAGTAATTGAAACGATATTTTGCGTTACAATTGTAAAAACAGTACATTGATAGGCAAATTAGGCCTTCAAAGAAAAATCAACATTTTCTAAAACCCTGAAAAAGTAATGTCTGGAAGGATGATGAAGTTACATTCTACATGTTTCACATTACCCAGCTGTGCATTCTTATCATTTTGATTAATTCGTGAGAAATTTTTCTGAATGATGTAATAGTATATTTCACATATTATATATATATATATATATATATATATATATATATATATATATATATATATATATATATATAAGGAAATGAAATTTTTTGTGCTTATGGCACTGAATGAAATATTTGAGAAAATTAACACTAGAACATTCATTCGAAAAATTCAAATTAATCAATGAATGTTATAGTAGAGCTAGATATGTGAACGTGTACGATGTGATGTCTCCATTATCTTTCAAGGGATAAATGTCAGAGAAATATTGAAATCGATGCCATACCTGATGGAGGTGCGAGACATATATGTTTCGTTCTGCAAGGAACTCGTCAGTCGCACCACGTCCATCGAAGATAGGCAACGATTTCAACCCCTCAGCATCTTCTTGTGACTCCAAGTGGAAGGCCGTAGAGTTAGGTATACTCCACAATTCCATCTATGGGAATCAGTAGAAAACACCTCCCAGATTATAGACACACCAAGCATCGAAATTTCACATATCTTCTATACCCGTAGGTATATATTGACAGTGCAATTTAGTAGATACCTACGGGTATAGAAGATATGTGAAATTTCGATGCTTGGTGTGTCTTTAATCTGGGAGGTGTTTTCTACTGATTCTCATAGATGGAATTGCGGAGTATACATAACTCTACGGCCTTCCACTTGGAGTCACAAGAAGATTCTTGGGGGTTGAAATCGTTGCCTCACTTCGATGGACGTGGTGCGACTGACGTTTTCCTTGCAGAACGAAAAATATATGTCTCGCACTTCCATCAGGTGTGGCATCGATTTCAATATTTCTCTAACATTTATCCCTTGAAGGATAATGGAGACATTACATCGTACACGTTCACATATCTAGCTCTACTACAATATTCTCTTGATTAATTTGAATTTTTCGAATGAATGTTCTAGTGTTCATTTTCTTATATAATATATATATATATATATATATATATATATATATATATATATATATATATATATATATATATTCGAAATATCGAAGTATTTCAAATGAAACTCTCAGGAAGCCGTATACACAAATGTTGTCAACGAGAAGGAACCCATTACTTTCGAGAGTGAATATTAAGTGCACTTCGAAAAAATCATCGATCTTGTTTTATGATAATAGGATACTATTATTTCATCATTGATGAAACTATGAATCATCAGTCACTATTCAATCAATTAATCAAAAATCGATGACTTTCAAAACGCCCACAGGCCTTTGATCCGAATGAGAGGAACAACACTTTGTTAAAATTGACGTGAGCTCCCATTATCGAAAAAGTGACGTATAAACTCTACCTAGCGTTCCAGGTTCCTACTCATGACAACATTAGTGCGACTACGTGAGGCTTCGTGAAGATTTCATTGGAGCATTACAGAAATCTGTCTTCAATGTTTGAAAATGGCTCTATGCCTAATCGCTCCAGATCACACCCAGGCGGGCAAAAGTATAGCTAGTTTCAAGATTCACGAATATTAGTAAATACTGAGACTTTTAATCGAAATAACGAAATATTTCAAATAAAACTCTCAGGTAGCTGTCTATACAAATGTTGTCAACGATAACGAACCTATCTTTTTTGAGAGGGAGTATTAGGCGCGCTAAGAAAATATTAGGTCAGATCAAAAGAATATTAATTTCGAAAGTTTTTGCAGTCAATATTATGAGAAAAATTCATTTACGATATTGTCATATTTGACCGACACAATTTCCTTTAAAATGAGGCCTTTTTACTATTGTTATAACTTAGATGACATTATAAAAGAGTTCTGTAATGGTTGTGAAATACGCAAAAACATAAAACACGGAAATACCGAACTTTGGGCTTGTTATCTCAGTTAGGTCCAGCTCAAGAGTCTTATGAAATCATGTCTTCAGATACAATGAGTGGTTTTTCTAGTTATGGATCTTCAAAAAAGTATTTACATTTATAAGTGGATCATTTTACTAGATTTGCTTTTACATACAGTTCATGGGGATAAAAAAGTAAAGATATCATGAAATTCCTGGTACCCATTGTAAAAAGAAATCATATTAAAATTTTGTTGGCGGATCAGTATCTTTCAATAAATTCAAAATAATTCAAATTTTTCAAAAAAATATAACATCAACATGGTATTAACTGCTCTGGATTGTCAGGCATCGAATGAATGTTCAAATCAAACTTTAGTCATTAGAAAACGCTGCAAAATAAATGAACAGTCGAATTGTTCATGGTCAGCGATTGCTAAGGAATGCACTAAAGAGTATAACAATACTACTCTTAGTGTAACAAAATTCTCTCCAAAATGTGTACTGCATGGTGTTCAATCGCATATAATTCCGGAGAATCTGCATACTAAATCTAGCTTGGCTAGAAATAGGGAATTAGCATATCGAAATTCAAAAAGGAACCATAAAATTAATAAGTCAAGGATTGACAAGAACAGAAAGAACAAACTTCAATATCGGTGATGATGTGTATGTAGAATTAGGAACTCGAATGAATAGAGGGAAGTTAGATAGCGTACGAACAGGTCCACATGAAATAGTAGATGAGGTGTCTAATGTAATCTATAAAGTAAATTCAGGTCATAGAAATAAGTGTGAATATGTACATATTAATAAGTTATCCCCTTATTTCTAGCTCTGATGGGGGAGATGTAAAATGATAAGAGACTCCTCATATCATTTGTAAATAGTTTTATTATAGTTGTATATAGTTACTGTAAAGAAGAATAAGAATAAATAATTGATTAGGCCGATACTTCATGTAAATCGATAAACATAATAAAACAATTGTTAAACCAAGATTTACACATATATTAAAAAGAATACTGCATGACGTACGTTTCGATGAGATTCACCTTTTTCACATGCTACGTACAGACTAATGACATTTCTCGAATATATACAATAGGTAAACTTATATTATGAATACAGAGAAAACAGGTAGATAACATGTAGGAGGGATCAATTCATACTGAACTATGTACTATATAGGAAAGTGAGTAATTTTGAAAAGATTGAGAAGGAGGCTTGAGGTATGATCGATTTGGCTGTTCAAAAGGATTCCAGAATATTTGTTTTTATTAATTTGAAGTGATTCTAACAAATTAAGCTTCATTCCCTTGTTTGCGGTATTCAAAATTTCAAAATCAGAATTGAATATATGATTTTCATTAATCAAATGATTTGCATAATGTGAATCTATCTTATGATTATTATCAAAGCTACGTTTATGTTTGAAATTATTATTTGAAAACTTCTCAACGTTTTACCAATATAATCTACAAAATACCTGTTTTCTCTGTATGCATAATTTAAGTTTACCTATTGTATGTATTCAAGAAATGTCATTAGTCTGTACGTAGCATTTGAAAAAGCTGAATCTCATCGAAACGTACGTCTTGCAGTATTCTTTTTAATATATGTGTAAATCTTGGTTTAACAATTGTTTTATTAAGAATTAGAATTATATCTGTGAATGGGTATCTTTCAAGAGGAGGGCAGAAACATCATTTATAAACAGAGAGAATTGAAGAGATTCCTTTTCAAACTAAGAGAGATATAGATAAGATGTATCTGTAAAATAATAGAAATAGATTGTATTAAGATGTTATAGGATATAAGGACTTAATGAATATTGTGAATGAAAGTTATATTTCTTTTAGAATAAATCAATCGTTTGAGATATACCTGTGTACATAGTTATATATATATATATATATATATATATATATATATATATATATATATATATATTCATGTTTGTCCATATGTGAATATTTTTTTGTGAATCCAATTTTTCTTTGATCAATCAATGCATATTATGTCAGTCAATTCAACGAAATCGCAAAGTCTGTTGAGAAATAATATCTTTCGATATCAAATAGATGCTGAAGTGAAACAACCATCATGCCAATATGATAGAAACATGGTTATTCTTCCCCGTCCTCGTTCAATCGTTTACTGCAGATGTGACCAGACTCCAGTCACGCTATAACCCAATTTTATTCCTGGGCGATCTTATACTCTAGCGTTCAAGAAGTAAACATCTGGTTGGTCTCCGTGAAACGAGGTATAAAATTACTTGGTGGAAATGAGTTCATGAGGATGAAAGAGATCGCCTTCAAAGAACACAGAATGATTGAATTAGCTTGTTTATTCCATCAAGGATATAATCCGTTTACACTATCTGTTCCTGACATGATTCTATTATTTCTGTATTTAGCACTCGAAATCTCTAGACTCATCTCACGGTATGATGATGTCTGTACAGATTAGGAGATAAAATTGACATGAAATATATCCTTGTTTATTACGGAATTAGTATGCATTTGGAAAGTGTTCTTGACAAGTACTCATCGCAGTTAAATTTTCCATCAAAAGATTAGACGCTATAAGAGTGATAGCCTTTCGAGAGTTACTAGACCCCTGCTATTGTTATCCTGTTGATTAAATATATATATATATAGATATATATATATATATATATATATATATATATATATATATATATATATATATATATATATATATATAAATATATATAAATTTAAATATTAACGAAAAGGAGTATTGCCTGGTAATTTAAATATAATTGTTGTGGGTTATAGGCATAATAAAAGGCCTCTATGAATAAATTTAGGTTTAGGTGATAGGTAAATAATAGAAAATAAGTAATGATAGGTAAATAATTTCAGTGTCAATGTCTCTCTGTGTTCCTGTCATTTCTATTCTAGGTCTCATCTAAAGAGACTAAATAGCTGTATATAGAACTAAGACTCTCAATGTTAGTTCTTTTATTAATGTTGTTGGGAATGGTATTAATGTAACACATCTCCAACAATATTCTTTTTTTATAATTTGTCTCTATTGAGAGAAATCTTGGTTGGATGAGGTCGAAGTTGTGATTCAAAGAAGAAGCATGGCTTGCGAGTGAACATCTTTTTGGCTGCAGACGGATGTCACTGCTATGAAATTTGAATATGACTTCATTTTGACTCATTTTATATCTCTATGAATTTGAATATGACTGAATATGAAATTTATTGGTATATATATATATATATATATATATATATATATATATATATATATATATATATATATATATAACGATAATAGAAGTTGTATTGCCGTATAATTTAAATCAGAAATTGACGAGTTCTGGACAAATATTAGGGCCACTATAAATGATACAAAACCAATTTGTCAACCTGGTCTTTAATTCGAATATGTTCATAATTTTCAATCTTCATCAGGATTCTACAGAATAAATATGTTGAATAGAATGTCTTCCAAAAATATATGACATCTAATAGCTAACTCTGCTGAATGTTTGACGAAACTTTTAGATCACATTTTATTTCACATCAGTATTTTGTAGAGTCCCGAAGAATTTACCGTATTCGGATTATAGTCCAGGTTGACAAATTGGTTAAGTGTCTAGTGAAAGAAGTCACTACAAGACTTCCACATGAGCTCTCCGGGTTGGCAGATTTCGTCAACGCTTTGCCGTTACGAGCACTATTCGTCCTTTCAGGAATCTTCCACCGAGCATTTGTGTTTGACGGAGTGTTTTTCTGTTGTTGTTTCCATCTCCCGGTTTGTACACCTTGAACTTGACTACGGCGTTCTGAGGAGAGCCAATAAAGTCGAAACACATATCAACGGTTGCTTTCAATTGCGGACAATACTGATAATTCTGGTTCTGTTTGTACCTTCTCCCGCCTTCAATTCTTCCATTCGTTATTAACGTCTCGGTTGACGATTCCATAAAGAATAAATAGTCGACGCAAGGTCGACACTCTGACCAAATCTTCCTCACCGGAGAGCTCATGTGGAAGCCTTAAAGTGATGAATTCTTTCACAGGAGCTTTTCCTACAAATATTTCCAATGAAAACACAACATATACACTTTCGAGAGTGAATATTCAATGCCTTTCGAAACTCATTGAACTTGTTGGAAATATCAGACAGCGATGTTTCATTATATCGTAGGAATCATCAGTGGTATGTTACAGACCATCAATTTTGGATGCTTTAAACTGGAAAAATGCCTTTGAAAACATCTTTTCGGAAGAATTAAACTTTCTCGGGCGCTTTCTGATGACACGTTCCCTGCGTACTTCTCTGCGCAATCTTCACAAAGATGAAGATTGTGAAACACTAGGGCAAGGACTATTCCCACACACCACAGAAATCTCTGAGTTTGCATGAAACGTCTACAAGGCCTGTCATCTTTGTATGCAAGTACTCACTGATGTTGTTAGTTCTAAGGTCAATCAGATCTACCATGCTCGAGAGAGTTTATTTGAGTGTAGTCAATGTCAAACTTGACGTTGGATGTGGTTCAACTAGTGAAAGTTCCTTGTAGAAGGAAAGAGTTGTGTTCTGCCATCACGTATAGGCCGGATTTCAATATTTTTGTATCAATTCGTTATGATTTTTCAATATTTAAAAACGAATATCGAGTGAATAAATTTCAATATTTACATGCAATTTTGAATGATCACTTCGATTAAA
This sequence comes from Henosepilachna vigintioctopunctata, assembly GCA_030704895.1. Taxonomy (NCBI): domain Eukaryota; kingdom Metazoa; phylum Arthropoda; class Insecta; order Coleoptera; family Coccinellidae; genus Henosepilachna; species Henosepilachna vigintioctopunctata. The sequence continues at coordinate 15,993,174 of JARQZJ010000091.1, forward strand.
TTTACCATAATTTCGAAGCAAACGAGAAATTTTTATGTTTACTCGTTTTTTATCTACGGCACGAAACGAATTGAAGTAGATAATTGATGTTTGCAAGGATTAAGTGAGTACTAGAATACAGTAGAAGCCGAATAATAATTTCTGAAATTTGGTTCATTACTCTGTTTATTTTATTTTCACATGCATCTCTCGGAAATAAAATTGAATGCATTCACCGGCATATTGCAAGAGCTACAGTTCAAAATATAAATACCATATGCCCGCACCAGAATATCTCTTTACTGTTTTATATTCGATATTGCGAAGATCTCACGTTTTGTAGAATCTACCACATTTATTTTCATACGCTTTTCACAGGTTGAATTAACTATGGCTGAATCAGGAATCAAAATTCACTCTATTAGCACGGGATTCTGAAAAAAAAACGTTATTTGTAAAACTTTGGATACCAAGTTACCAAGGCTTATCCATAATTCAGTAATATCTACTATTAGAAACAAATTTCAAAACAAAGTGGAGTTATTTTTTCTGTATAGATAACTGAATCAAAACATGTAAATATCTATTTATCATTTCAACAATTCAACTCAACTGACTGCAAATAATTTCACAATGACATAGAGCTGAGAAAGTAGAAGTGGAAGTAAAAATACAGATACACACAAAATTATTTATTGCATACTAACTGACCCGGCGAACTCTGTACTTCCATATATTTTTCCTGAAAGACATGTTCTACTATTTTTCACTATTTGTGTTTCACTATTTTTGGTTTGATTATCCGAAGTGGAGCCGAGAGGGGCACCTATGGACTCCTATGAAAAATGCGATAATTCAAGTGATTTGAAATCAGTCGGAACATCAATGAATTCATATAATAACATTCATATAATTCATATAATAACATTCAAATCAAACAGAACATCAATAAATTCATATAATAACACATTTGATTCATTGAAAGCGATTAAGCTATCCATTGTATAGTTGAATGGGAAGCTCCTAATTCTGTGGCAAATCCTTCATCCATATGAGTCATCATGATTATTATGAGAAAGATGCTAAATATCGAAAAATGTTAAGAATCTGGCACATTTCTGGAAGCCAATAAATGTAGGCCTCTGGTAGCGATGGCGTCAATTCGACTTGACCGCTGATGCATCTCAATCCAGGAGCACGTTTAATCCTTCGTTCTTAAACTTAAATGCCTTGCTATATTGGCACACAAGGTTCATTGGCCCAATGGATCCAACGATCTGCTGTGAACAATAATCCATTTTCACGTTATAATTGGATAGAGCTAATTGTTTGAACGCAACATTTATACGAGATCTGTTCGAAAGAAAAAGTGAATTTTATTTTATTTTATTGATATTTTATTTTTAAAGAGTCTGTATCAAATTTAGCTCCAAAAATGGAGTTAATGAATTGAAATTACAATAAGCCTGTTATTGCTGAAAACATTGAAAATAATATATATATATATATATATATATATATATATATATATATATATATATATATATATATATATATATTATTTTTCTGAATTTTTTCAGCAATATCATGCTTTTTCAAAATGAAAAACTCTATTTTTGTTGACGTTTCGTTGTTATATTATTTGTTGTATTTTCGTTACATTATATATGTGTTTGTATTCAAAATTAATTTATTGCGTGTTCAAGACAGTGCGTTTTGATATTCTTAGCAATAACAAGCTATTTTCAATGTTCAATAAAAGCAAAATTTTTGTATACTTCAGTTTTGTATATATTTTTGTGTTCGTTGTAGATCACAAAAAAAAGTTTTGACAAAGTTGTGATATACAACGAGACGTAAACAAAAATGAAGCTTTCAGCACTCAAACTAGCCTGTTATTTCTAGAAATATTGAAAATAGAATATATATTTATATATATATATATATATATATATATATATATATATATATATATATATATATATATTTTTAGGATTGCCATAGTTTTGTTTGGGTTTGAATTGATGTGTGCTGGGATCCTTGATTTGTGTTGTTTTTTATCTTATCTTTATGGTATGGAATTTCCTTTTTTTCATACAAAATTGATACTGAAGCCGATTAAATACAATATAATTTAATAACAGTTAATAAGATTTTGTTTTGGTTTATATAAATTCTTGTAGCCCCACAGACTGGCATCGCTAAAGTGGGCAATAATTTACTTTATTATGTTTGTGCTATATATGTAACAATTATTTCACAAAAAATAAATATATTATGTATATATATATATATATATATATATATATATATATATATATATATATATATATATATATATATATATATATATATATATATATATATATATGCATATCCTTTTCGCTTAATATCAAACAGAAATTGATTGAAAAACAATGACCGATATCCCGAATAAAAATAATGATAATGAAGTGAACCAATGGGTACTAAAGAATTAGTAGGTATTCACCTACCACTGAAACGTTATTACCTCACATTCCTCCATAATCTGTAGAATCCACGTACCCAAGTTGAACTAGTAACGGTTGTTTTTTTTAGAGGTATAGAACTCTGAGTTGGCAATACTGTTGACGATGGAGACTGATTTAACAAATGAAAAGTGATTTATTTTCAGCTTGGTTTGGCAATTCATCATGAACTCACGCCTGAACAACGCTTGCAAATAGTGTAATTTTATTTATAGATAAATAACAGATTTTCATAGGCGAATTTTGTTTAGCGATGAAGCGCACTTCTGGTTGAATGAATACGTCAACAAAAAAACCGCCGCATTTTGAGTGAAGATAACCCTCAAGTGTATGCCAAAACGCCGTTACATCCAGAGAAACTGACTGTTTAGTGCGCTTAATGACTGGTGGAATCATTGGTCCGTACTTCTTCAGAAACGATGATGGCCAGAACTTCACAGTCAATTGTGATCGGTATAGAGCCATGAATACTAACGTTTTCATTCCTGAATTGATGTCCAGGAGCTGTGGTTTCAACAGGACGGCGCAACATGTCACACAGCTCGTGCCAGAATCGATTTATTGAAAGACACGTTTGGTGACAGTCTAATTTCACAATTGGACCTGTAAATTGGCCTCCAAGATCTTGTGATTTAACATCACTAGACTACTTTCGGTGGGGATATGTGAAGTCTTCGGTCTATGCGGATAAGCCACAAACGCTTGACCATTTGGAAGACAATATTTGCCGTTTTATTGCCGATATACGGCCACAAATGTTGGAAAAAGTCATCGAAAATTGGACGTCCAGATTGGACTACATCAAAATGTAATGCCACAAGATTATCTTTTGAATGAAAAAAAATTCTTGTCAATCGAATGATCCATCGTTGTTTTATTGCAATTTGAAGTTCTATAACTCTGAAAAAAACACCCTTCAAATGACCATTTGATGTTATGCATCAAATTCATCCTAAATGTCCTAATTATTCTCGCAAAACATCAGTAGTGTTATTAGGTTATCAGATAATGTTAATTTTTGGAGAATAACAAATAGCTTGATATTTTTGAAGTATTAATGCGAAAAACTAGTTTTTTGCAGTGAAAAAATATCACTTTTTCGGCACTACATGAATTTCGAGATTATCTGTTCAATGGAAACTGAATAATGAAAAATGTCATTGAACGTAGATTTTCACATCGAGTAGCTTCGCAATGAAGGCAGATTTGTGGATTTGGATTTTTTTCAGAAAACCTCAAAAAAGAAATTTTGAAAAGAGTTTTGCTTCATTGCTATCACATCATCCTCGGAACTGCCTTTTCGATTTTTCATATTGGTTTTGAGATCCAGCCAAAAGATTATATACTACATTATTTGTCATGTTCTTTATACTTTCTGGACTTCACTATGGCTCTAAGAGCTCATCATTACGAAGGTTATCAAAATAATTTCTGATACAAAACATACAAAAATGTAGATTTGACGATCTGGCGTTACTTAAGTATCCAATATTTCTTTATATCTCTAAAGAAAGGACGACCGCTTTCACAATTTTATAGTTTATCCATAATATTTGTATATGAGTTTCTTAAATTTAAGTTTCAATCCAGATGAGAAATTTACAAAGTTTTCTGTATTTCGTTCACAAATCTCATGTCGTTCTCCATTTCGCTTCTAGGCTTATTTATGGGCATTACCATCAGATATGACGTTTCTCAAACTACTAAATAAACTGATAGATACACGTACCTAGGCGTTTCTATGACGGATCTACCACTTAGCACACCTTCATGGCATATATAGATTATAGAGACGACAATACAGGTGTTTTGATAGCTGATTCGAGATATAATGATTT